>CM062820.1:1504162764-1504428046 GCA_031772625.1 Pinus tabuliformis | reverse complement strand
TGTTTATATGCTTAAGCATAAAAAACGCAACAAGTATGTTGTTGCTAGCAAGCGGCAAAAAGTGTTTTTTTAGTTTTTCCTATGTCATCTTTATGTTTCCATCCAATGTTAAATAGTTGTAAAGCAACTCTCTCGGTATTTCTTCCATATCACGTTGCTGCTAACATATTTAAATATTTCGTTAGCATTTATATGAGAATTCACCATTACAATATTTAACTTATGAGTAAAATATGAAGAGGAAGAAGTAGCGGCTTAGTCTTTTTTTTTTAATTAACATTTTCATATAAATGGAATACTTAATTATGCCGTAAGGCATTTCTTTTTGAAATCAATTTCCCTAGCCACCATCGTGTCCTATTGTTCATTTGCTGTTAGGCATTTCATTTTGAAATCAATTGCCCTAGCCGCCATCATGTCCTATTGTTCACCGTAGATTGGTGGTGTTAGACGATTGAACAAATTTTGAAAACTGAAATAAAAAAACGGGGAGAGAAGGGGCAGGTAAAGCGGTTCGGTATGACTCTGATTCCCTTCATTGTGCGGGTTCGCATAGCACTTGCTAGGTATCGATTACCAGTTCGCGGAAGAGAATCTCAGAGCTAAGAGCGGGCTGCTCCTGAAATCGAACCCTGTTCGCAAGAATTCCCAAAGATCCATATGACCGAGCCATTGCTCGTTTCTAGGCTGCCTTTGTAGACGATAAGGTAATTTAGTTCATTCTTAGTAATCGCCTGCATTCGTATCTCATTGATCCTTTCCTTATCTGCTATTTATGTCTTGGAAAGTTAAAAATATTATTTTTCTATTCAATAACCAGTGCTTCACAAGAAAACCGTATTTTGGAGGGGATCATATCGGGTTGCTTGACATCGCATTGGGTGGCTTGTCAGCGATTATCAAAGGCCTCGAGAAGGCTACCGATATCGTTTTAATGCCATTGCTGAGCGCATGGATGGATCGATTCTGTAAATCCGATGGACTGAAAGAAGTGATGCCTGATTTTGCGAAGCAGCCGGAATTTATGTCCATTGTCATTCCGTTGTTCAATGTGCATTGATTAGGAATGTGACAGAAACCATAATGAAAAGGAAGCGTTGATATAGAATGTAATAGAAACCAGAATGAAATGCAATTAATTTTTTGGAAAGATCCTTTATAGCTAGCATAAAGTGTTGCATAAAATACAAAACTTGTAAAGAGTAATTTTATACGGGACCTTGCTGCATTTTGGAAAACAATCCGGAATGTGAATGGTTCTCAGGACCATTTCATATTATGAGTTATCTCGGAACCATTTTTTTTAAATAAAAAAACGCCATTTTTTTCTAAATAAAAAAACGCTTTTGTATTAATAAAAATTAAAAAAACAGATAGAAAATATAACATATTTCTTGATTACAGGTGGCTTCCAAAGCATTCATTACCTTGGAAAAAAAAAGTGAGGTCTCGGCTTGCTTGACATCGCATTGGGTGGTTTGTCAGCGATTATCAAAGGCCTCGAGAAGGCTACCGATAGCGTTTTAATAGATCCAGAGAAAATGCCATTGCTGAGCGCTTGGATGGATCGATTCTATAAATCCGATGGACTGAAAGAAGTAATGCCTAATTTTGCCAAGCAGCCGGAATTTATGTCCACTAGGAGAGCTAGTATGATCACCGCCTATAGCTAAATAGGGCAAACTTAGCACAAACAGAGGTTGTATTTGTTAAAATACATTAAATTTAGGTAGTCGAGTCAAGTTAAATTTAGGAAGTAGCCCGATCCAGCCAATCTGGCAGAATCTATATCCATTAGGAGAGCGAATCTTTTGGGTAGGATATCACCACCTACTGCAAATTAGGGCGAACTATGCCGGCCTTATAAATGGAGGACAAGAAGAGAGATTATATTTAAGATGAGTGTTATTCATAGTCTTTTTCTTTTTACTCATTTGGTCAGATTCAACTTTTGAGTCTAGCTATTTTATGTTAATTAGTCTGAATAATGTTTTGGTGAATCTCGCCGGTACTATAGAGAGCTTTCCTGTCTTCAATGTGTATTGTTTTATTATGAACAAGTTTTTAATGAATCTCTCTGATACTGTAGCTGTCATTCCGTTGTTCAATGTGCGTTGATTACGAATGTAACAGAAACCATAATGAAAAGGAAGTGTTGATATAGAGTGTAGTAGAAACCAAAAAGAAATGCAATTAATTTTTTAGAAAGATCCTTTATAGCTAGCATAAAGTGTTGCATAAAATACAAAAGTTGTAAAGAGTAATTTTATACGGGACCTTGCTGCATTTTGGAAAACAATCCGGAATGTGAATGGTTTTCAGGACCATTTCTGGGCTTCAAATTCTGTTGTTGGTTCAATATTATGAGTTATCTCAGAACCCTTTTTTTTTAAATAAAAAAACGCTTCTTTATTAATAAAAATTAAAAAAACACATAATAAATATAACATATTTCTTGATTCGAGGGCTACATTGTTAAATTTGTGATAGATACTACTTAGTCATATAGTGAAGTTGAGAGAAATTTTTTCGAAGGACCACAAGGAAGATTTGTGAAATAACTATTCACCTCGATATAAATGTTTTTAAGCGACGAAGGAGTAAAATTATGAGGTCAGATAACATGAATAGTTGAATATATTCACGCGCAACAAAGGGAGTGGGGGCTAACGAACAAATGAATTGAGGGTAGAAAGGTGACAAATACAAAAGGATAATTATGTGGGTCAAGGATGATGAGGCATTAGAGAGATACGAGAACAAAACATACCAAACAATTTAAAACATGACCATCAACACAGGAAGAAAATGCGATAGAAGAATCTAGTGGAGTGTTATGCAATGGGATGATACTTTGGTGCAGTAGTGAAGTGAGAGAGATATATATATCGCAAATTGTGAGAGATAGAAGGGAAACAGGAAATTCCAATGAAGGAACTAGAAGGAAGCATCATAGACGAAGTTGGGTCAATCACATGTTCGATGGAATGCCACATCTATAAGATAACAAGATATTTTGTAAGGATAAAGGAAAGGAAATATAAGGAGACCTTCATGTCATCATGGAATGAGAAGAAATGGTGTATTCTAGTGACCCTACTTAGGCTAAACATTGCATAGAGCCCATGACCTTTCATGCGTTGCCACGTCAAGAAGTAAGATCACCCAGAAGTTATTATAATTAAATCCAAATAGTGAAGGGAATAGTGATAATAATCAGAATAGTGGAAGTAGTCCAGCAAGATCTAGGATGCCAACAAATCAATCAAAAGTTTCATAGTGTGGAACTACGTAGAGAATGGTAATGGACGTTGATCCTTCTATGCGAATTATGTTCTTTCACTGTGTTGGATCGGAGGATCCCAAACAAAATATTTTTGTATGTGAGAAAGTTTGGAATGTTAAATAGGTACTAGATGAATAGAAAAAGGTGGCACAATTGTATACCACTATTAGGGACCACATGTTAACATGGTACATGAAATTAAAGAACATTGTTCCAGGAGGGAGAGGTAGAGGATTATGGGAGATCAAGAAAGCCTTGTTAAAGGAGTTTCGAAAAAAAAACCAAAGTCCTAGTGTATCACATAGGTCAAGGAGATTGAGCAGTTAAAGCCATACATTCAAAGAATTATTAGAATTATTATCATTTCCAATTCCTAGTGTGTTGCATAGAGAATCATTCATTGTAATTACATTTCCCAATATGCATGTTTTGTGGAGAACCTACGTTAACTTAGTACATTGGAACTTAATTATTTAGATCCTCCTGGTGGAAATCTAATTATCATATGTACCATTTCCATGGATAAATCATGTGATTGATGTGATGTTATTAATTCTAAATGTAACTAAAGTGAATTGTAATGCACTCATGTGTATTTAAGTCAAGATTGAGTATATGAAAAATTTAAGGGTCATGTATTAAATACTAATAAAAGAATTCATTGTGGAAAAATGGCATTGCCATAGTAATATAAATCATAGCAAAGATCTTCATTCATATATATATAGATATAACAAGTATGTACTATAGAGATTTATTTATCTCAACGATAACTTGAGATTCTTTTGTATGTAAGTGAAAAATTAATAGATCAATTTAATCTTAATTTTGAGAGATTTGATTATTTTTAATAATGAAATATTTTTTGATTATTTTTAATAATGAAATATTTTTTAATTATTTTTAATAATGAAATATTTTTTAATGATATTATTTTAAATTAAAATTAAAATCAAATTTATATTTTCATAATATATATTTTTATACATAAAAGGTTGAAATAAAAATATTTTAATAAAAATATTTTTTTATTACTATTTCTTTTATTAATATTTATAGATATTCTATTTAAATTTCATATTAACATTAAAATAATTATACATGTTTAATTATTTTATTATTTATATAGAATTATGAAGGAATTATATATTTCTTTTATATTAGGTTATAAAAAATATATTTCAATACAATAAATAGTTAAAGAATTAATTAATCTACTTCTCTCTTATCAAATAATGTAAAGTTAGTTAAAAGAATTAATTAATCATTTTCAATAAAATATCTACTTTCCACTTCCTCTGGGTACGTGACTTGGAAATTATCTATTCGAAACTCTGGGTGGCCTGCCTCTTGAACTGTGGACCAAAGAATCTATGGAAAAAATAGGAAATGCTATTGGGCGATTCATATACATTGATCCTAGGTGTATTGGGGCAAAAGACAAGTGGGTGGCCTGGATTTCACAGAAAAGGAATTCAAAGGGGGTTTTTCAGAGCCTAATGATTTAACTTGGGAGCTGTCCAAAATTCCACAAGGATTAGATTATTGGGGCATCCCATTTAGGTGTTCAAATTGTCACAAAACTAGACACCTTTTTCGTAATTGTCCTCGTCGCCCTAGCGGTAAACAGAAGAAAAAGTTCCATGCTATAAATATTCCTGTTTCGACATATGAAAGAGAAAATTTAGCATATGAATGGCGTAACACCATGGAGGTCTATCGGGCTCCAGTCATAACTAATGGTGTCCTATCCTTGCCGAAAGGCCGTTCCCTAGATTGATCTGCCAATCTTCCGCAATCTCGATCTGTATCTGTGAACCCTACAAATCGTAATTCTAACTATTCTGCTGATCGACCCTGTTCTTCCACTATTTCTAAGACTCCCTTGCTGTCCTTTTTTCTCCTGTCGGCCAGAGTAACGTGCTTCTCCAATATTTCTCCACCTCATGAATTGGAACCAGACCCTGAGATTTCCCTCCCTCCTGCATCTTCTAAGCCTCCATGTATTGATCCTGTGTCTGCCCATATTCAATACATATCTTCATCACCCCAATCCCCTTCCTCTCACATTCGACCCATCCAAAGATTCCCGTCTTCCCCCTCACTTGGTCGCTCTTTTGATATAAATAATAAATCTCCATATATAGCTCACTCCCCTAAACCTCCATCCCTTGGACATGTACCTGACCGTAAAGGTAAGGCTCCATATATCCCTATTTCCCCTCCACTATCCCCTCGAACCTCTCCCCGTAATTCTTTTGATCAGGATATTAACCTCCTTCTTAAAAAAGTGTCTTTAAAACTTCAGCCATTAACTGTCCATCGACCCAATCGTTCCCCCTTGCCCAATATTAGCCCTAATTCGGCTAGAAACATAACTGTCCACCGCAAAGAGAAGCATGGTAGTAGACACTTTCAGGGTAGGAAGGGAAGACAGGACTCGTCAACCCGAGATCTTTCCTTAATTGACATTCCTATTACAGAAATTGCAGTTGAAGATATTCCTCATAAAAGGCCTCTTAGAGCATGTCGACATAATGATGTTCCCAAATGATCGACATTATATTAGGTTATAAAAAATATATTTCAATAGAATAAATAGTTAAAAGAATTAATTAATCTACTTCTCTCTTATCAAATAATGTAAAGTTAGTTAAAAGAATTAATTAATCATTTTCAATAAAATATCTGCTTTCCACTTCCTCTGCATACGTGACTTGGAAATTATCTATTTGAAACTCTGGGTGGCCTACCTCTTGAACTGTGGACCAAAGAATCTATGGAAAAAATAGGAAATGCTATTGGGCGATTCATATACATCGATCCTAGGTGTATTGGGGAAAAAGACAAGCGGATGGCCTGGATTCTCATAGAAAAGGAATTCAAAGGGGGTTTTCCAGAGCCTATTGATTTAACTTGGGAGCTGTCCAAAATTCAACAACGATTAGATTATTGGGGCATCCCATTTAGGTGTTCAAATTGTCACAAAACTAGACACCTTTTTCGTAATTGTCCTCGTCGCCCTAGCGGTAAACAGAAGAAAAAGTTCCATGCTATAAATATTCCTGTTTCGACATATGAAAGAGAAAATTCGGCATATAAATGGCGTAACACCATGGAGGTCTATCGGGCTCCAGTCATAACTAATGGCGTCCTATCCTTGCTGAAAGGTCGTTCCCTAGATTGATTTGCCAGTCTTCCACAATCTCGATCTGTATCTGTGAACCCTACAAATCGTAATTCTAACTATTCTGTTGATCGACCCTGTTCTTCCACTATTTCTAAGACTCCCTTGTTGTCCTTTTTTTACCTGTCGGCCAGAGTAACGTGCTTCTCCAATATTTCTCCACCTCATGAATTGGAACCAGACCCTGAGATTCCCCTCCCTCCTGCATCTTCTAAGCCTCCATGTATTGATCCTGTGTCTGCCCATATTCAATACATATCTTCATCACCCCAATCCCCTTCCTCTCACATTCTACCCATCCAAAGATTCCCGTCTTCCCCCTCACTTGGTCGCTCTTTTGATATAAATAATAAATCTCCATATATAGCTCACTCCCCTAAACCTCCATCCCTTGGACATGTATCTGACCGTAAAGGTAAGGCTCCATATATCCCTATTTCCCCTCCACTATCCCCTCGAACCTCTCCTCGTAATTCTTTTGATCAGGATATTAACCTCCTTCTTAAAAAAGCGTCTTTAAAACTTCAACCATTAACTGTCCATCGACCCAATCATTCCCCCTTGCCCAATATTAGCCCTAATTCGGCTAGAAACATAACTGTCCACCGCAAAGAGAAGCATGGTAGTAGACACTTTCGGGGTAGGAAGGGAAGACAGGACTCGTCAACCTGAGATCTTTCCTTAATTGACATTCCTATTACAGAAATTGCAGTTGAAGATATTCCTCATAAAAGGCCTCTTAGAGCATGTCGGCATAATGATGTTCCCAAATGATCGACATTATATCAATGAACATTCGGGGCCTTGGAGCTGACCCCAAATTTCTGGCCCTAAAAAATATTTTTGTCTCTTTAAAATCTAAAATGCTTCTTATACAGGAAACCATGCACGATAGCTCACAAACCATTTCTTACTTCAGGCGGATGCTACCAATATGGCATATGGTCGCTTCAAATGTTGTGGGCATGTCTGGAGGACTAGCTGTATTATGGGACCCTAAATGGATTACGGCTGGTGCTTTTCAATGTTTCGCTGGCATTCTTGTGCTGGCCCATTTCTGTGGATCTTCAGACCCCATTCACATATTGAATATTTATGCTCCATATAAAAACCGGTTCCCTTTCTGGAATTATCTTCTTTCTTCTGAACTACTTGAAATCGACTCTTTGATAATTGGTGGAGATTTTAATTGCACCTTTTGTAATGACAAAATATGGGGCAATGGCAAGAAATATGATTCGATGGGGATATTCATTCGGGAATCTATTATACAAAATAATTTTATTGATATCTTGCCTGTTGGTCAGGGACCAACTTGGGACAATGGGCGATCCAACAATTCCTTTCTGGCGAAAAGATTAGACAAATTTATCTTCCATGAAAGACTGACAGAAAGATATGGCCCTCCTACAATGAACATCATACCATCTTTCATATCTGATCACCGCCCCATTTCTTTTCAATGGAAATATGCTGGACGCAGATTTGGATATCCTTTCAAGTTCAATTGTGCATGGCTTGATGTTGGTCAATTCAACAAATTTATAAATGATACATGGAAGCTATCTCGCATGCAGGAAAATGACTCTTCCCGGCAATTCCTTGATTGCCTGCAATTTCTTCAAAAGGAGGTTAAAAAATGGCAAAAAGAGAAATCAGCCTCCAATAAAAAGGAGCTGAAGGACATATGTAGGAAACTGGAGTACTTATCTACACTTTTTAAAAATCCCTCCATGACGTCCACCATCAGAAAACATATATGGGATTTAGAAAAAAGAAAAAAAAAAGATATTAGAAGAAGAAGAGGCCTCTTGGAGGCTCAAAAGTCGAGCATTATGGCCCAGAGAGGGAGATAAAAACACCAAGTTTTTTCACAGGTTTGCAAATAAGAGAAGGGAGACAAATGCTATTTGGGAGATCAAGGATGAGGAAGGAAATTCTCACTCCTCACAGGAGGCTATTTCTAGAGAAGCTGTGAAATTTTACAAAAGGGCTTATAGTGAGGATTCTGTCTGCGATATTGAGGATATTCTATGGGGAATAGACCCATACCCCACTATGTTTTATGAAATTCCAAACAGAGCTCTATTTGGTGAAGTTTCAGATGAAGAATTATTGGCAACAATGAAATCATTCCAGAAAGACAAGTGCCTTGGGCCGGATGGGTGGACCATCGATTTCTTCATCCACTTCTTTGAATTATTTAAGACAGATATCCTAAAGATGGTCGAGGAAATGAGAACACAGGGTTTCATAAGCTAGAAAATCTCCTCAACATATATCGCTCTAATTCCAAAGAAAAAGCTCTCCTCCACATTTTCAGATTATCGGCCAATCTCATTGTGCAACGTATTATACAAGGTCATATCAAAGATTATAGCTATTTGAATTAGAAACACTCTATCTCTACATCTGTCTCCAGAGAAACATGGGTTTCTTAAAGATAGAAATATCTTAGAAGCGGTGGCTCTCACCCAAGAATGCTTACACTCAATGCATAGCAGGAAAATAGAAGTTGCTCTTTTAAAAATCGACCTTAAAAAGGCATACGACTGTGTGAACTGGGGCTTTATTCGATGCCTACTAGCTAGGATTTGCCTAGATGTCAGTTGCATCAGATGGATCATGGCCTATGTGGTGGTAGTAAATTATGCAGTCCTAATTAATAGTGTCCCAACTCCTTTCTTCAAAGCGGCCAGGGGCTTATGTCAGGGTTGCTCCCTATCTCCACCCCTTTTCTAGTTATGGAATCTCTGAGCCTACACATAAAGAAAGCGATCCAACAAGAGAGATACAAGCCTCTCCCCATTTGAAGGGATATATTCATGTCGCATAATCTTTTTGTTGATGATATCCTTCTGTCAGCCATACTGTGCAAATCAACATGGATATGTATCTATGAAATCTTGGGGAGATTTCAAAAAGCCACCGGCATGTATATCGACGATTTAAAATCTTCATTCTATGTCGCTGATGTAAATGGAGATATAATCACATTTCTAACAGATCTTTTCAACATTAAAGCATTTCCTATCCTGAAGGGCTTCAAACATCTGGGATTCAATTTGAAACCTGTGGGTTACAGATTGGCCAACTGGTCGTGTATTCCAGATCGGTTCTATAAGAAAATATCTACATGGGAATACAGGTGCTTATCAATTGAAGGTCGCGCCATTCTCACACAATCCCTGCTGGTACAAATCATGGTTTATTGGGCACACCTTTTCTATATCCCTTCATCTACTATTAACAGTTTAAACAGAATGATAGCTAATTTCATATGGGGAGGACAGAAGTAGAAGACAAAATATCACCTCAACAAGCTTTCGAAGTTGACACGGCCAAAAAATATGGGAGGTTGGGGCATATTGGATTTACACTCCTTTAGAAGAGCCCTTCTATGTAAATCAATGTGGAAAGCGATTATGGATGAATCCAACTGGAGCAAAACCATTAGAGCTAAGTACATGGATGAGCAAGACATGACATATTGGTATAGACAGCGCTCCACTGGATCCAACAATGGCTCATATATATGGAGAGGTTTTAAAAGATTGGAGTCGTTCTTTAGAAAAAATTTGATTTGGAAATTCCAATCCGGATCCAATATTATCATTGGATTTGATGAATTCGTAGGTGCGGGAGAAAAGATCCATATCTCCTCTCAACTTTTGAGAAATTTTCACAGCAGGGGATATTTCTTTTGGGCTAGTGCAATAAAAAAATGGGATGGTGCTATTCCAATCTGGAAAACTGTTACAAAAATGCAATTACCCGGTGCTCTGGAATCCTAATGGAATGCTATCACTATTTCATTGCAATCGCGTGGATTGTATCGCTCGTCAGATAGGGATTGCCTTGTTTGGAAAGGTCTCGGTGGTACATCGGATGTATATGCAAAGCATATATATCTCCAAATTTTATTATCAGAATCTGATACATGCGATAATATTTTTCCCCCAGCGTTTTGGAAATTTGGATGCCCTTTAAAAATCATTATTTTTGCTTGGCTGGTTTTTCATGACATGAATCTCACTTGGGAGAATCTCCAGAAGCGCAAATGGTGTGGGCCTGCCATATGCCCCCTTTGTAGATCAAATTCTGAGAATAATTTGCATATTTTCCTATAATGTCCTCAATCCCAGTTGATTTGGCAGAACTTAACTGCTCACTTTGGTTTCGCCATCGTCAATGCTCCTTCTATCTTTGAGGCTTCCAAAGCACGGAGCAACATGTACTGCAAGTGGAGGCCCATTTCTTTGTTAACAATCTGGGCCATATGGAAATGACAAAATCGAATGATTTTCGATTCCAAAAGGGAACCGTTTTATAAAGTTTTCAAATCTATCCTTTGTTTATATGAAGCGCTAGCTCGGCCACGACATCCCAAAGTCAGACAAGGAAGGAATCAACAACCCAATGATGCCTATGTATATCCCTGTGTTTTTTTTCACGACGCTGCTCAGCATGACACATGCGCCTATGGAGTTTATATAATCCCAAAAGAAGGACAAGCTTTTGACATACATTGGAATGGAGGACCTGGAACTAACAACAAAGTAGAAATTATGGCCCTGGCTGGTCTCCTTTCTATCTCTGACTTCCTTGGCCTCAAAAGCCTTCATATTTTTGGAGACTCGAAAGTCATCATCGACCATGTACTATCTAAACATATCATAAAAAATATACATCTCTCTGGCCGGTTGAACAGGCTTGAGGCTTTGTGGCACTACAGGAAAGACTACACAATCTCCCATATTGTCAGGGATAAAAACCGGAGAGTAGATGCTTTATCAAAACAGGAGCTATCATCGCCACAGGGTATATGGAGGATGCAGATTACAGTGGACAACACCTCCCACCAGATCCAAGACTTTTCCATGCCAGGTACATATTTCTCTATTTTGTGAAGTCAAATCTGGTATGATTTTCTGTTTCCCCAACATTTGACTAATATTTTTGTCTTTTTTCCATATATTATCTTGGCTCAAGGACTGATTTTCTGAATTCTATATGAACATATGTGCATTATGCAATATATTTTCTTAAGACCTTTATGTAATAGATCTGATAGGGCTACATATATCCTTTCTCTCCATGTGGTTTCAACCACATTACGTTTTTCATATCAGATGGTTTCCATATCAACATTGTTGTACATATCTGCTGGATGAATATAATACAACCATATAGCTTGTTTTTCGTGCTAAAAAAGTTGCTAAGCTGCTGAGTAGCTTTATTGATATATCTATTTTGTAGCTTTACTTTAAAATAATGTACAAAAACATGTTCACATAAACAAAAACAACTAAATTGATAATGGATAACCTCTACATGACATTACTATTATTTACAAAATGGCCATATTCGAATAGACATAACTAATTATTTCAAGTATAACTCATTATGATCCCCCCTATCTTTCAACAATGTCCATTCACATGTTGCTATTTTTTTACAAACTACTATTATTTACAAAATATCCATATTCAAAATACACATAACTAATACTTTCAACTGTAACTCATTATCATCAACCCTTTCTTTCAACAATATCCATTCACATGTCACTATTCTTCCACAAACTATTATTATTTACAAAATATCCATTTTCAGAATACACATAACTAACTATTGCAATTGTAACTCATCATCATCCACCATTGCTTTCAACAATGTCCATTCACATGTCCCTATTCTTCCCCACTCTATGCTATTCTTCCCCACTCTATGCCTTACGGCGTTTCCTTTGCAACATAAGATGCAAATGCTAGTTTCAAATGGTTCATCAAACCATGTATCACGTCAATATTGTCAATGGCGCTAGTAACTTGGCTCAAAATCTAGCCTTGACACATTGGTTTCTCCATTCAAGCAACATATGCTTAGGTCCCACCACCAATAATAAAGCAAAGTATGGTGTTGTGATTAGATTGCTTGTTAATTCCATAAACCTCCAGATCCATCATATCAATGTCCACCTCAATTCCCAACTTCTCAAAATGAGGTTGAATAATATTTATTATAGTCGTGAACCATGTTGTCTCAAGAAATATTTATGATATATTTATGAATTTTCTATCATGGAATCTTGATACCATTACATTCACACATATTCCTACAATTCATACTCAATGGAATTTTGGATTGGCGTTTGTCACATCAAAGTATGTACGCATTGGAATGCAAAAATAAAATCACATGGCATGTACATTTTTTAAAAATACGAAACCATAATGCATGTAAGAAATAACGATAATGCATCCACAACTTTTTGCATCACAAAATATACATAAACATCGAAAACTACATGCTTCTTGATGATGACATCTTGGTGGAGGAGAGGTTACGTAGAGCTCTATCCATGCATTTTGATGATGTCCCTTTAAGTGATGAGCGCTCTTGGACCTTCTTTTTCACTTTCTTGATGGAGATGTCTATTTTTGGAGGATGAACTCATGTTGCATACCTTTTCCTCTCACATGTGTGGAGGATTTAGGACATTTTTATTATAACCTTTTTATTTCTATGTGATTATGAAAAAATTGTCATTCAAGAATCCATGAAAGGAACTTGTTTTAGTGCATCTTTTGACATTAAATATCCTATAAAAGAATTTGTGAGGGTTTATAAGAGAAACAAATTAGGCTTTCACTCTCTCCATCCAATTCTTTCATCTTTGATCTTTCCCTAATTGACTCCATTGCCTAATTGAATAGAGGTGTTAATCTAGTTGTGGGATCACCTTTTAATATCTCTTTTCTTTATTTCTTGGTAACCAAGGTTGGGGTTTGGTTTAAATTTGTATTTAATAGAATTTTGTTCCTATAGGTTATTTTCCTTTAGGTATAAATTGCATTTATTAATATTTACAAAGAAAAATCTAGCATTTATTGCATGTTTTCACCCCAAATTTAGGGTTGAATTCTATGGTTTATATTGTTATTTTATGCAATTTTAACCATGAAAAACCCAAATTTGAGCTATCCTTTTCTTACCTCTTTGATAGCCTTTAATCCTTTGTTGATCTCATCATTTATAGGTTATTTTTTTGATATTATATTATTTTTCACAATGTAAATCTGCCTATTTTTCAAACCATAATTTATAACAACCTTTCCTTAATTTACTAGGTTTAGTGGAAAGTGTACTTGAACATTTGAAACACTTATCTTGTCCTCCAAGGATTTTCTAACACCTTCTCCCAACCATTTTACTAACATCACCCTTGAACCCTCGTTTATTGAAGACATTTCTAGGTGATTTATTTGCAAGCTCCTTGGAGAGACATGTGTCCTAGAGCCCTAGTTATCTAACCTCTTAAGTCTTTCCAAGGAATCATCCCTTGTGGGGGTAATATTCAACCACAAAATAACATGTGAGAGTTGCTAACACAAGAGAGTGACAGTGGTGGCTAATCTCTTTTTTTCCATAAGATATAGGTTACATAATGATGCTTTGCACTAGGTCTACTATATTTTGTTGTAACATGAACATTCATAAGTTCCTTTCAATTTAGATAGATCATGATATGCCAAGAACTAGATGTTGGATAATGAGAGGGGTAGAGCTTAAGCAAGGCTTTGTTCATTTAAAAACAAAGTTATATTATGTTTTATGGCCACTTTCATTGTGTTCACCTCATCCCACTTGATTAAGTAATCAATTCATACTAGGATGTATTTCCTTTTCCATGAAGGATGGTCAATAGGCCTCACAAAGTCTAAGCCTCATTTATCAAACGATTCTAGTGATACTTTGGGTTGCAATGGAATTCAATTTCTCTTCGTGGGTTTATCTATCCTTTGACACTCATCACAATGAGAGGTATATTGTTGAGCATACCTATGGAGGGTAGGCCAAGAATAACCAACTTGCAAGATCTTTAGGTTTTCATTCATGATGCACTATGCCATTGATGCGGGAGCATCCGACACTCTTAATCAAATTCAGAATCAAAAGCGAAGCAAGGAGGACATGGACCATCAGAGCTAAACATGGGACAATTTTTGTTAAAAACGAGCTAATTTGATGGAATTGATAAGCCTCTAGAAGACTTAATAAATGTAATTTTCCATATGTATGCATATAGAGAGATTAGTTGAGAGATTTGAGGAAAGGATGTGATCGGATCCTTCACAGTGACCCGATCCAATGTTTCCTTATATATATATATATATATATATATATATATATATATATATATATATATATATATATATATATATGATGAACCTGCGTGTTCGATAGGGGAGAGATAGAGAGCGAATAATAGAAATTGTGTAACAGAGATAGATACAATGTAGTCGAGAGGGAGTTTGTTCTAAGGTTGAAATGCCTTAGCTTGTAATCGTCTGTATATAATAGTAAAGTGTGTGTTTAGTGTTGATATTGTACGTCTCTGTGTGTATTTCATATAGAGTCAATCCCGTGTTGCGAGATTGTTGATCGACCATCGATCACTGTAGGATCGATGGCAATCTAAAGATAGAGAATTAATTGTTGTGTCATGTATTAAACGGAGTATGGAAAAGGAAAACCTGGTAAAGGCGTAAATCCATCAAAATAAGTGAAATCAAGTTAAGGAGGAAACAGATGGAAAATGCACAGGATGTGTTCGATCTCATAGATCAATGATCATCGCATAGTGGAAGAGCGCGAAAGATAACCAGCGAAGAGGTGGTTTCTCAAGACAAAGTCATATTTCAAGCGAGGTAGAAGTGGACGGTAATTCGAGGTGAGCACATGATTCCATTAACCGAGCGACATGTAGCACTTGGGAGGAGAGAGGAAACCGCTTTTCGGGCGGGTAATCCTCATGCTATTTGTCCACCCGAAATCTCTGACAGTCGTCGGATCTATTGTGTTAGATCAACAGTGGAGGATTGTCGTGCAAGTTGATTTGATCGGTGATTGGATTTCGGGGAATGTGATGTGTCGATGGCTAATAAGCGACATCACCGATATCCAATAAAGCGATTGAAGATCGGAGAATGGAAAGCGAAGCGGAAAGGCGATGGACCGAGAGACGGGCTTGACGATTTATGAATGCGGGTTTATAATATTTGAAGTCTGGCTTATGTGTTCGGAGCGGGGTTTTCTCGTGTAATCCATGTATTCTGATATGTTGTATGGTCCTAGGTTTAAAGGCTTAATGCCTCAATAACGCTTCCGATAGGTTTGTGGGCCATAACCCACAGGCCTCAGGATCGAAATTTTTAAATGAAAGGGATTTTGCCTTACCCCAAAATCTCCTTTCATCATTTGGTATGAGAGCAAGGAAAAGTTTCCTACGAGTAGAAAGACGATTTTGTGTGCGAAATAAGGAGGTATAGTTATGTTGAAGACTGGTGAGTTTGTGGTCTTTAGCAGAAGGTGAGAAACTTGCAGCATCTTAGAGCATGAAGTGCTCATATGGTTCCACAGGAAAGAGAACCAGAGAGATGCAAAAAGACTAACCTAGAGGAGAAGCTTGGTGAGGTATCATGTAGCAAGGCTGTTACTGAAGAGGTTTTGTTGCGGCTCACAGAAGATCATGAAGGCAGTTCCACTGAGAAGTGGGTAGAATTGCTAAGGATAAGGAGAAGCATATGATCAGGAGGTCATAAATTTTTGTGCCTCGGGAGTCTGATGCAGAAGCATCCGACTCTCTTAATAAAATTCAAAATCCAAAGCGAAGCAAGGAGGACGTGGACAATCGAAGCTAAACAGGGGACAATTTCTGTTAAAAACGAGCTAATTTGATGGAATTGATAAGCCTCTAGAAGACTTAATAAATGTAATCTGCCATATGTATGCATATAGAGAGATTAGTTGAGAGATTTGAGGAAAGGATGTGATCGGATCCTTCACAGTGATCCGATCCAATGTTCCCTTATATATATATATATATATATATATATATATATATATATATATATATATATATATATATATATATATATATATATATATATATGATGAACCTGCGTGTTCAATAGGGGAGAGACAGAGAGCGAATAATAGAAATTGTGTAACAGAGATAAATACAATGTAGTCGAGAGGGAGTTTGTTCTAAGGCTGAAATGCCTTAGCTTGTAATTGTCCGTGTATAATAGAAAAGTGTGTGTTCAGTGTTGATATTGTACGTCTGTGTGTGTATTTCATATACAGTTAGTCCTGTGTTGCGAGATTGTTGATCAACCATCGATCACTGTAGGATCGATGGCAATCTAAAGATAGAGAATTAATTGTTGTGTTGTGTGTTAAACAGAGTATGGCAGAGGAAAACCTGAGAAAGGCGTAAATCCATCAAAATAAGTGAAATCAAGTTAAGGAGGAAATAGATGGAGAATGCACAAGATCCGTTGGATCTCATAGATCAACGATCATCACATGGTGGAAGAGCGCGGAAGATAACCAGTGAAGAGGTGGTTTCTCGAGACAAAGTGGTATTTCGGGTGAGGTAGAAGTGGTAAGTGGTAATTTGGGGTGAGCACCCGATTCCACTAACCGAGCGACACGTAGCACTTGGGAGGAGAGAGGAAACTGCTTTTCAGGCAGGTAATCCCTGTGCTATTTGTCCACCCAAAATCTCTGACAGTCGTCAGATCTAGTGTGTTAGATCAATGGTGGAGGATTGTCATGCAAGTTGATTTGATCGGTGATTAGATTTCAGGGAATGTGATGTGTCGATCACCGATAAGTGACATCGCCGATATCAAATAAAGTGATTGGAGATCAGAGAATGGAAAGCACAGCGGAAAGGTGATGGACTGAGAGATGGACCCAACAATTTATGAATGTGGGTTTATAATATTTGAAGTCCAGCTTATGTGTTCGGAGCAGGGTTTTCCCGTGTAATCCATGTATTCCGATATGTTGTATGGTCCTGGGTTTAAAGGCTTAAGGCCTCAATAATGCTTCCGATAGGTTTGTGAGCCATAACCCACAAGCCTCAGGATCGAAATTTGTAAATGAAAGGGATTTTTCCTTACCCCAAAATCTCCATTCATCGGCCCCCCACATGGTTTATCATGGCATGCAGGGAGAATGTCAAGCACCTCATCCTTTTTCATAGATCACCTTAAGATATATTATGGTCCAATCTTGAAGAGTTATCATGCAATTGAAGTATCTGTTGCACTTTTTATAGTGTCTTGCATCTTTCACTATAGGAAAAATGTTAAGGAACCCTCCTTGTCGCTAGATAGTTTGTCATGTCAACAAACTGGGGGGGTTTATTGAGATTGAGAAAAGGTCCTCATATCGAAAATGTTCATCTACCATGTCTACATATGTAGGATTTCTTACTCTTGACAAAATTCCGTAACAACATTTTCCATTTTTGGCCTACAAAGGATGGTTAGATCAAATTTTTGTAACAAAATAATCCATCTAATCATTCTACCACTGAAATAATGTGTGTTTATTAAGTATTGTTGAACAATGTAACTAGTATCGGTCTTCATAATTATATTTGAGTCATGATGTAATGTATTTGTCAAAAGAAAGAAAAGGATTTTTATTATAAAATAAATTGACTTATTAAAGCATGGATTTCATGCTTGGGTTGATGGTTCTTAGGTCAAATCCTCCATTGTAGGATTCTAGGGTTTATGTCAAGTGTCCTTGTCCATGTCACAATGTAAAAGACCCCCCTTGGGCTTCATCTATAAAGAAAGAAAATTATTTTAATGTAAAATAGGTTATTTAGGGGTCCTCCACCAAGTCGGCCTCATCAAGGGAATTTGACCTCACACAACCACTATAAAAGGGCAGTAATTTGACCTCATTTGGAGCATCAACAAAACAAGTTCAATCTGCTATTGTCAGAGGAAGAAAAGGGTGTGAAATTCAAGGAAGAGGAAGGAAACCCTAGTGAAGTGAAGGAACCCTTTGTCAATCATAAGAAGTCAAATTTTCTCTCTCTTTGTCTCACATGTACGAAGTTGTTGAATTGTTGGAAGGGTCGAAATTGCAGTATTGTAGCTAGGTTGAAATTCTAGAGTTGTTGGAGGCCGAAATTTTGGGTTGTTATTGGGTTGCAGCTACTGGACAAGAAGAGACTACTAAAGTTTGTTTAATCATATTAGAAGGTTGGCTTGGTGGAGGAGGAAGGTCTTTTGGTTAGTTCTAAGGTCTTGGTCTATCTCAAATTGATTAGTGGAAGAGTTTTATGGGGTTTTCCCCTAGAAAGGGGTTTTAGCCTTGGCTAAGTGCCTACATATAGTGTCATTGATCTTCATGTTTTGTTTTGATTATTTCTTGATGAAACTAATATAAAATAAGAATATAAAGAAAACATAAATTACAAGAATATCACAAGTAATCGTCAACATTAGAAAATATTTCTTCCTTTCTGATTTTCTAACATGGTATCAGAGCTAAGGTGAAGAAGGAAGAAAAAGGCAGCTTGAAGATCTATTGAAGAAAAGGGAACAAAGGAAGGTCATTAAGGAAAAGAATTATATAAGAAGAGAAGCCTACTATCTATAGAGACTATGTCAACTACAATGAAGGCATAAAACAAGCTAGAAGGAGCCTCCAACTATAGGGTATGGAAAAAGAGGATATATATTATCCTTGTTAAATATAAAGTTTTGGATATTGTTTAAGGAAAAGTTGAGAAACCTACAGATGAAGCAGGAAAGGAGAAATTCAGGGAAACCAACATCTTGGCCATGAATCTAATAGTAGATGGAGTGAAGGACAATCTAATCCCATATATATCCAATATAGATTCTTATCAGGAAATTCATGAAGCCCTCTCCAAGTTGTTCACCATCAAAAATATTAGTCAAATAGTTAGTCTCAAGAATGAGCTAAAAATAATAAATATGACCAAAGATGATGTCATGTCATCATATTTTGTAAGGATCTCTAGGATAAGAGATGAACTCCAAGATATATATGAATTTTTACCTGAGAAAGAACTCGTGATTGTTGCACTTCTAGGTCTACTTAAATCATGGATATCATTTGAATTAGGAATTAGCAATTGGAAAGACACACCTACCTTTGAACAAATGTGGAATGCATGCAGTCAAGAAGAATATTGTGTCTCATTGGTAAATAAAAAGAAAGAGGATGAAGAAAAAAAAATTCAAATGCCTATTCTTCTCATCACAATAAGAAGGGAACATTGAAGAAGTTCAAAGGACTGAGAAAAAATGTTGACCTATCCAAGATTGAATGCTACAATTGTCATAAGATGGGTCAATACAAAAGTCATTGTCATGAAGATCCAAGGAATAAGAAAAGGGAAAGAGAACATGAAAACATTTTTTATGAAGCTCCACCAAAGAAAAACGAGATTGAAGAATTTGAAGTCAAAGATCTATTTTCTAGAGACTCTTAGGGATATTATCCCTTGCATATCCTTCTACTTTAAGTTATACAATGTTTTATTTTATGTTTTGATTTCTAGAGTTCATAGATATATCTTATTAAAATTTTTTGAATTGTTTAAGTTGTAGGCATCCCTCATAAATATTGAATTAAGAGGTAGCCTTCACCATTTAACCAAGTATCTTGTTCTTTGTTTCCTCTTTTATGTTTGGTTTCCTCCTCATATCGAGATTTATTTGTATTGTATACTAATAACCTTTCCCTTATATTTTCCTTGGTTAGGAAATCTTGTAGAACACACAAAGGTTATGGATTTGACTTCAAAGGAAATACTTGAATCATGAAAGAAGTTTTGTTACAAAGGAAGCCCTTCAAGAACTAAAGTCCTACAAGGTTTGTGAATGAACAACATAAGGTATGTCTTAAACTACAAATTTTGGTACAAGGTTCTCTTCATAGAATAGGTATGATCATTCTTCTTTTGAAATTTGCATTATATTACTAACTCTCTCATGTTTAAGGTTTTTAATCATAAATATTCTTGTTAGGGTGATTAATCATGAGATTGAATCTACCCTCATTATTTTGTCTCTTGTCATTTGCTTATTATGAAACCCTAACCTTTAGGGTTCACTATAAAACCCTAAGCCTCTTGATACTAAGGGTATGTTATTGTTGATTATGAAAACCTAGTCTTCTTAAGGTTTGTTAATAAAGTCTAGAACATATGATGAAATCCTATTCTTTTGAAGTTTAGGGTTTTGGTAATGTCGTGGTAAAACCCTAGTTCTTTAGAATTTGTTGTTAATGTTTAGGTTATATAATGAAACCCTAGATCTTTAAGGTTTGGTGAATTAGGGTTAATGAACAAAACCCTTGCAATAGTTATAGTAAGATCCCAGGAAAGAAATCCTAAGTGCATATTCTTTCACTTGATTGAAACCCTAGTTTGAATTGATTTATATCTAACATTGATGTATTGATGTGTGTGTCTTGGGTTTACCTAGTAGGTATGGATATTGATATGAGATGCTAGTGCATGATAAATTATGAAATCCTAGATATGTATATGAGAGTATGCTAACTTACTTTTTGATACTCATGTTTTTAGTTTGTGAAATCTTGGGTCTATAACAAAACCCCAGTACAGAATGATATTCTAAGACAACATGATATTGTTTTCGATTATTGATATGGTTTAGCTTTAATTATGAAATCTAGGGTTTGCAACAAACCCTAGTAGAGTCTGACATGTAATTTTAAAAGCATATTGTTGAACCTTAGATTATTTGATTGAATCTAAGGCTTTGTGTCTCAAAGATGGAATCAAGGGTTTATGAAATAACCCTAGCAAGATATTGAAGTATAGTATGTAACCCTTGTTGAATATGAACCTAAATAGGTTTAGGTATTTGATGCTTCCATTGTAATAATATGATTTTGATATAGTTAACTTCATGCTTCTATATATTCGTATTTGGTTGTACTTGCTATTAAAGTTTTGCAGGTACATAATCTTCAAGATGCTGAAGCATTAGGGGAATTTTGTGGTCTAAAATGGGCCTCCTGAGAAAAATGTATAACCAAAATAAAATTTATAAGAACCAATAGGATTCAATATGATGATGTCAACCATGGGGGATGATTCACCATTTTTGGAGTAAAAGAGTAAAAATATTAAAAATTAATAAAATAATAAAACTACTTTTTCAACTCTTATTTTCAACTTATATCCCTAAGGTTTAACTTAAATTTTAAGCAAGAGTACTCGTTGGATGAAAAATTTAATTCCTCGTCCATTGAATACCCATGTTGCATACTTTTGATTTACCCTGCTACACGAAAAATGAGAAATACATGAAAAATGTGATTGTAATCACGTTTTTCATGCATTTCTCATTTTTTGTGTAGAAGGGTCCGTCAAAATTATGTAACATGGGTACTCCTTGGATGAGGAATCAAATTCTACATCCAACTAGTGATGTCACTCGAAATTTGAGTAAACCGATAGGGAGATAAGTTGAAAATACGAGTTGAAAAATTAGTTTTTTCTTTTTTTCCCTCTAAAATTTGATGATGTAATCTAATCTTATTTTATTATTTCCACTATTATTTTATAATTTCCTTAGGAGGCCCATTTTATACCTCAAAACTCCCCTAGTGATGTTTGCAATTGAAGATGATAATAATGATGAGCATGATAAAGGAAGCTATAAGAATGATGATAATAACGATGACCTTGATGACATGAGAAAGAATGAAGTATGTATGATGTTGTTGTTCTCCCTAAGTTGAGAGGGGGATTAGAAAAGGTACATATCCCTATTTGAGAGGGAGGGCATATTATGACATTCATAATGAGTGCCTTGAAGAAATAATGAAACCAAAGAATGAATGAAAGAACTACAAATGGATGTTCATGAAAAGGACTTGATAAAAACTGAAGTTGTATTTAGTGTCGCTGAAAAAGTGAAAGAAGAAGAAATATCTTGACAAGTTGTATTTAGATAACTTGATGATGATATAAGTAGTTGTTGGGTGATTTAATGGTATGTTAAATCCCTTAATATTTTAATATGTCAACCCAGGGGTTTCGTAAACTTAGAAGCAAACCAAAATATATGGGACCTTAGATGCAACTATTGTAGAAGGTTTGTTTAGGATAGAAAGAAAGAAAGGAAATGCACATTACAAATAACTTTCAAAACTAAAAGTTTCTAGTTCAAGACGCAACAAGCAAGAGAAGAGGCTCCTAACTTAGGAGGTCTTGGTTGTCCTTTCTCACAGTATTTTCCCTGAGAAAAGAAACTAAAGTGCAATGGTTGATGATGTGTAGATAGCAAGAGAAGGGGCTCCTAACTTAGGAGATCCAGGTTGTCCTTCCTTACAATTCTATTCCATCATTGTTACCATTACATTAAAACTAGAGATTCAAAAATAACTCAAACAAGGAAAAGAGGATGAATTTCAATTATTGTTTGTGATCATATAGAAGGAAAATTTAACTTAAACCTTGTTTGTCCCTTCATATGCATATTAGAATTAAACCAAAAATCATATAGCAAGAATAAGAAATATTCATACATCTAACTTAACACATGGCCATAAAATTAATTCACATTAAATATATTTACAAATATTTACAACAAATGAATATAATAAACATGAAGAACTAAACTAGCATATGCACAAATATAAACATCATACAACAAAGTGTACTTGGCTTGGTATGGGGCCCTCCATTCCTCAATGATCACACTTGAAAAACTATCACATCTTAAGAATCAAAAAATGCTCATGATTTGGAGAAAATGATATTATTCATGTTGAATGAACAACCATAAATCTAATGTTAATGATTATCTGACATCTGTTAGCTTCCTTTGAAGGATGCTCCTCCTATTTATACATGAATTAGGGATATCTACTCAATAAATGTAGATCCCTTAAATATCTACTAGATCCATACTTGTCTCAACTTATCCCTAAATGCTAGATACAAATCCTATGCCACATCAATATCTTCAATATCCTTCTCCTTGGAATATGGTCCACCTCTTGAGTTGAAATTCGAATTTGATCTTGGGAGGCCAAGTAAGACCCTTCTAGAACCTCCAAATAAGCCTACACATGTCACAAAACTCATAACACATATATAGATATATGAAACCATGTTAATTTCCTAGTTTTTAATCATAAATTCACTTTAAATACATAAAATAAATAACTTTGGAAAACAAGGATCCTAACCCATATAATCATGAAGATGGTCACTTGATGTAGGGTTTTAGGCTAGATAGTTATGAAATGAGGGCTAAATAGTTATGAAATGATGGAAATATGGATGATAATTTTGAGACTCAACATACCCCCCAACTGAAGTTGTTGCATGTCCTCATGCAACTATTGCATTGATTCACTTGTCCATGAGTTGATCTTTTTTTTGAACTGCTTTGCTTCTTTATGAGCTTTGACTTGTACAGATTCTTTCCAAACTTTGCTTGATTATATTTTTTCTTTTTGCAAAGTGTAATAGATTTGATTGCAACATATATTTTTGATGGTTGGTTCTTGTGTGACAACCAAAATTTTTTTGAGCAATAGTTCTTATGTAACAATGCTTTATTTTCTTTGTTGCATCAAATTTTATGAGAACATTTAGAGATTTTTTTCAAGTCCTATAATATCTTATCAATGAATTGATAATTTGCAAAGCATATAATCTTTTGGAATCATAATGCAAGAAAATTCGGTTTGGAAGTATATGCGAGTTGGAATGAAATGACAATGTGTGATAGTGTATGACATGTGAATATGAAATGATGTCTCTCCCCCCCAACTAAAGATATGACAATGTGAAAAAGAGAGTGAGGAATTTTCCAAAGTTACAATTTCAGCATTCTAAGGAATTGTATGACTAAAAATTAGAAAACCACATACCTTCATTTACCTTCAATGTGGATGAGTTGTGAAAACTGAAGAGTTTGGTTGCTGATGGTGTTGGATCATGGAGTATGTAAACAAAGGAATTTGATCTGGTTCTTTGTTTTCTTTCTAGTGATGACAAGATTGGGATACTTATTGTTGCTACTACAAATTGATTCATGCTACAAACTGATGAAATGATGTAGTCGTCAATCATTACAAAACCCGGTGGTACAATTCTAGTCATGCGAATAAATGTGTCGATGTTGAGCATGAAGAGAAGCCATTGGATTAGCGACCACTGATGGATGTCGTTAACCAATGCAAGGCAAACTCACCATGTTGGCTATGTGGGGCCTGACCCAGGTTCAACAATGAGTTTAGCCAAGAAAATCCTGATACTATAAGCCCTTTCGGCAACAGCCTGCGGAGTGCGGACTGAGGTCTCACCCGAAGTAGTATGGGAGGGTGCTGGAACCAAGTTTCCACACCTAGGGATGTCTTGATGTAGGTTCTGGAGGTTTTCGATCCTAATCTGCACGTTGCATTGCTCCGTGCAGATTTCTATTATTCACAACACGTGTGCACCTTTGTGAATACAGTATTATTCTGATCTGATCCTTACAGTGCTATTATATTAGTGCTTAACTTAGTTTGTGCGGGCCCAATATTCTTATTACTTATTCAACTTTCAGATAAGCGTGCGTACTCGAAAACAATATAAATGCATAAAGATAACTAGAACATAGAAATACAGATCTACAAACAGACACACAATATTCTGAATCAATCTTATCTTTATTAATACTCAAGTTTAGTTACATACCCGACTACACCCTATGCACTCAACTGTAGGGGTCCGCGCACTCAGCTGCGGACTATAATAGGCCTCTGCGCTCTCAACTGCAGAGCCTCTACCTACCACTATGACCCAATACACTTTAGATCCACTTCTATCTTCTAACCATGCCTTCGCATCTATCTATTACTCGCCAAAAAGCTAAAAACTGTCTTTACACTTAGAGCCTCACTCTATTTATACAATCCCATGGTCTGCGGACCATGGGTAGGCCGATACAATTTACATTCAATTACATTATTTTAGGGCGGACAACCCTATGACTCATCCTAAAATTTCGCGCTCCAAGCCCACATTTCGTGGAGTCTTTACATTACATTGACCAAAACTCGGTCTTTAAGCCCCAAAACCCTGCTATAGGGGGATCTGCTACCCAACAGGGCCCCAACACAATCATTGTGACTCGTCCCGTATCACTCTGCTGGTGTCGCGATCTTTGCACGAAGTTCTTCCAACTGTGTTTGGGTTGCGCAAAGGTCCACAACGCACTACTCTGCAGTCCACTGGATCTGCTCTACTCGTTCAGCTGAATGCTCACTGTCAGGGTCAAATCCCTATCTTAAGTCATGCATCGCTTTCATCTGTGCAAGTTTTCCTTTGATGTCGGTCGTGATGAGGAAGGCCTCATCAATCCAGGGCTGGACGCATGCTTTAAGTACTGCCTCTTTTTGGCATGCAGCATCCACTTGTTCCTTCAATGCCTTCGCCTACTGTAGCTTCGCGAGCCGCTGGGTCAGGACCACTGTCTGCGTCGTCCCGCACACACTATCATATTGCATTTGAAGCTCTCGCACCTCTATTTCCAAGCGTTGTATGGTGGGGTCCTCCTGTAGGGAAGTGAGGACTGCGAAGGATTCTTCCAACATCGTTGTACAGGTCTGCACTGCCTATCCTATTTCCTCTAGCCCCTTTTGGATAGTGTCAGCGCGTTGTTCCTGAACTTCTGGGGGTGTGGATGACTGCACCTTTAATTGGAGTTCAGCAATCTGAAGGTTGAGGTCCAAGTGGATCCTTGTTGCTTCCTCCTTTGCCTTGCAGAATCCACTAGCTAATTTGTGAATCCACACTCTTATTGGTAGGTCTGTCGCAATTTCTAGCTCTGGGGCGCGGCAACATGCTTCCTCTACTATCTACTAATTCTGTGCCAACACTTCATCATGTTGTAGGCTAAGATACTCGATGTTGATTCACTGTTCACTGAGCATTTTCACTGCGTGTATTTCCCTAGCGCGGAGTTCTGTTGTAGCTCCGTCCTGCAGCTGGTATAATATATCCCGTGGAAGGGCAGCCAAGTTTAGGCCAAGTCCCTTGATCCGGTCTACCTTGGCTATGTCCTCCGTGTTGTCTGTTGTCAGTGCTCCTTCTAGCAACACGATGGTGTTATCCATTTTGGCCCGCAATAGTTGCTTTGTTGCTGATGTACTCGCGGCACCGTAGGTGACTACCATTCTTTCTTGTGTGGGCCACACCTGAAGTCCTTGCAATTATGCCCTGAGGGCCCCCAACACATTCTGCTATTTCGTCATTGCTTCCTGGAGCACTTCCCTGGTGACCTCGCGAACGATGTCGCCGATGTCGTATTGGTCACCCTCTGTCAATGTAATAGGTTCCCCATCCAGCTTGGAAGCTTTGGTCTTCTTCCATGGCCCTGTTCATTTCGTACCGCATGGCTGTTTCAGTTGTGTAGCACGACTTCCGCCATGTCGTCTATCCCCTATCCAGTGGTTAGGTCTAGGCCTCTTTCCTCCTGTGTCGTGGTGGGCCCAGCTGTTGCTGCTTTTTCAGTGGCCTTGGTCTGCTCTGTGGCGGCCGTCGTTGCCTCACGGGAAGCCCTTACCTCCTTAGCGAACTACTTGCTCCGCTTTTGTTATGCCAATAGCTTGGCGACATCCTTCTGTCTTTGTATTGCTGCCTTATTGCACACTGCCAAATCTGAGGCATGCCATTCGAGTGGCCATGAGTCGAGCATTGCAAAAACAGTTTCATCAATTGCGATGAAAGGGAGTTTGGTCCAGTTCTGCTCCGAATCCTTCCGTGCCTTGATATAGACATTGTGCATATCCACCTTAAAGTCTGCAAAGCTCTGCAGACTGTCCTATATCATGGGGGAATAGGCATGGCCTTTTATTTATCCATATCTGGATGCTTGCCTCCATGAGTATCCAGAAGATATTGGTCTAGCGGATTCACGTGGCGTCCTTTGTCACCCAGAGCAACGCGTAGTTTTCTACCTCTGGCAAGTCCTGCTCAAGAAGAGGAAACTCACTGTCCTCAGGCAATTCCCCTGTAACTAACAAGATGGATAAGAGCAACCACACGTAGTGGAAGGTCTTACCTTACTCCTTGACCTCCTTGCAGTTCATTAGAAACGCCTCGCAGAGGAACTGCCCCCAGTTGAACTGTACCCCCTCTACGCATTGTTCGGGCAGTGCGATGACCATTTCTGGTACCTCGTTGCCGCGGCATTTTCTCATCACCTTCCTAGCTAGCAACTTGGTTACTATGCGCACCCCTTTATCTTGAATGCTATTGATTATGTAGCCTCTCTGATTCTTTTCCAACTGGTATTTCTTCTTCATGGCCTCTGCGAGCGCCAAATCTCTTCTTTTTCCAACTATCTCCGCAGGGTCCCTTCTTGTACAGGGAAGCCGAGAAATCCTATGAATAAGCTATGCCGTGATAGGAATAGGCTCCTCCAGTGACAAGTACCCATTGTGCACCAGGAAAAGAAGTTTCCTGATGACAAAGATCTTGATTAGTGCTCAGTGAAAGTGTGGAATCCATAGTAGATGGAGTAGCCCAGCCTCCTCCAAAACGCACAACCATTTCTGTAGCTTTAGCGCTGTAACTGACCCCTCCTTGCTCTGTTTCATGAGTTGGCTGGTCTCCAAATGTGGGAACTTTTCACTGTCTGCGAGGTCCCAATCTTCAAATTTCATTGTGGCACGCGGCCCAGAACCAAGCCTTCAAACAAAATTCCATCTGAGAGAAACGGGGTTTGGAGTGCGCTTTTAACGACATCCAAATATTTGGGTACTTTTACTCTCCCTTTCCACGGAGGGACATACTTAGGAAGTTTTGCTTTAGTGCACACTAGCTGAATGTCTCCCTCCATTTCTTCATCCGCATCGATTTCTTCTACGAACGCTTGGAGATCCCCCTCCTCATCATTTATCTCAAGATTAACAGTCTTGCCCTTGTCTTCCATAGACATTTTACCGAACTTTAGATTTCGCGGAGACATACGAACCGGTCCTACTGCCTGTGGATCTTTTTTGGGCCTCGACATCCAGGGCGATTTAGGAATTTCCAGTGCATCCCCCACCAGTGGTGTAGAGCTCTGCGCGGCTCCCTTGGTTGTTGACATCATTCTGATCAGGAAATCCTGTGTCTCCTCCGGCAATGTCTCAAACACTGAACTTGCTCTCATAGCCTCCAAATTTGTTAGGTCCATATCCAATTGATAGCGCAACAATTGAATTCTAAAATCACCAAGGGTTGTTCGGTGGAGAGCCACCTATGATTTCTAGGCATCTTTGAATTCAAATTCAACCGAGCCCCCTTATTCGACTCATTAATGTGAGATTGGCAGCAGATAGTCCCAAATCTAGTTCTAACTTCATGTCTTAATTGCCTGCCGCCCACTCCTCATTGCCTTAAATTGGACACCTTGTCATGAATAGTGACACCAATGGTCACTTCCCAGCCTACCTGTGTGGCAGCGTAGCCCCCTTGTGTGTAGACATGACCCATGTGTCATACTAATCCTACGCGCAACCTCCTTGTCACGCATCTCCCATACGGACCCTTTTATAGTCTCGCGCTCTCTTTCAACTGCTTGGAGTGTGGAGACTATGCTTCCTAGGGACAGTCAGGTGGTCACACCACTAGTGTGAGGCTTCGAGTCACCTTCCAACCCAGTCCGTGGACCCTCCTCAGTTACCCTCGTGCTAGTCAGTGCCTTGCGTTCTTCCTTATGCAGTGTGTTCCCATGGTTACTTTGTCTGTTAAGGTGTGGTCGCAGCCATGGTAGCAAAGCTAGAAATTCTCAGTGACAATCTTATAATGTGGTGGTATGGTGGCCCATATCTTGTCATATCCTTCTATCGACGCAACATGCTTGCACAATTTCGGTTCCAATTTTCTGATTTCCGTGTCCATTAACATGCTTTTCTGCTTTAGTCATACCTGATCTTCTTCAAGTTCATGAAGCTCAAGGTTCCCACTCCGAATGGCTTCTTGAATCTGCATATGTTCGTCCTCACACGGCCACATAATCCCTTCGTTCTGGTCCTCACGTGCTGTCCCAATTATGGGAGTTATTGCATGAGGATTATTTTCCAAAACTATGGCCTCAACTCTGCTCGTCGTCTTCGGAATCATTTCCATGCTCAGGTTCTTATGCATGGCCCTATAGGCCCATCAGACCACTGGTACGCACAGGTCCCAATCAGTTTGTCCCACCTGGTAAACCCTATTCAGGATTCTGCATACCTTCTTGAATGCTTCTACGTGGAACCTCTGTGGGACGTGTTGATTTTCATGTTGTTGCGTCCTGTTCCGATTTTCGATTCTTAGTTTGGGGTGTGTTTGTGTGGACTTCACAACACACGTTTGTACCCATCGATGCAAGTGGGCACACAAGTTGCTCCATCCTGGCTTCCTGACTCTTGGTCAAAGTTAGGGTCTTCTAAACTGTAGGTACATCATCCTTCTGCATCTGTGCCAGTCCTCTAACTTGCTTTGACGCGTACTCCACCATCGTGCAAGTGTTGCACGTAGTGCCTTCAGCACATCAAACCATTGTTGTTCTAGTATTGTGCTTTCAAATTTGTCCAGGAATTCATCCACCGTTGTCACTGCATCATATGTTGGCAATTCCCTTGCCTCTGTCATCATGCAATGCAGTGATCTAATCATCATGTTGCAATTCAGCGTTGTCACTTCGTGAAACTAGTTCTACCAGCATTCTACTTCTTCGTCTGAATCCAAAGTACAGGAGCTGTCGCGCTCCCATGAGATTCTCCCATTTGCACTCGGGTTCACCCACTCCTAGTTTCATGCTGTTATCCGGTAAATACAATCCACCTCATCGTTGTGCACTGGTTCAATGTAGCGCACTCCTTCAGCTGGGTCCAGTGGGACTACTACACGTAGCAACGTTTTCTCGAATATCATTTTTCGCTCCTTCAGATTGATGACTCCATTCATATTAGTGGCCTAGTCTATTCCTAGCAATGCAAGATAGAGATTTTTGTCATCGACAATCTCTATTACTTCAAAGTCCATCTGTGTGCTTACGCCTTCGATATCAACTGTCACCCCTTACAACCTCCCCATGGGTAAAATCTTATGTTGGTTCGCCATTCATAATTGAATAGGGGACCACTGTAACATGGACCTGCCCATACGTTACCATGTTTTCTTTGGTAATACATTCATGTCCGAACCTAGGTCTAGGATTACCTGATCCATTTCATACTCACCAATCTGCGCAGTCAACCTCATCTCCCTTCTAGTGCGCAATGTGTGCTTCCCCAATTTCTGGACTACGCCCGGTTCTCTTGACCCCGCACACCTAGTGATCAGCTCCTGTATTCCCTTAACTGCCTTGTTGTCGCGCAGCAGTTTCAGGCATGTCTCCAGAAATGTAGTAAGCATAGAAGGATCCATCCCTGGCTCTGGTTGATCCTTACTACCTGAAGCAAAGGCCTCCGTGAAGCTCTTCTTAGCTTCCATGAATGTTTCCTTTGCGCATTCTAAGTCAAACTCAAGTTCCTTTGTAGGAGCCTTGGGAACCCATGTATCTTCCTCGGGCTGCTTCCCCTTATCCTCCCCCATGGTCACACCACTTCTGAGCACCATGCTCACATTTTGGTTTTCTTCACATGGTTCAGACCTCATCATTTGGATATTTTGAGTCAGAGAAGGCTTGAGTACCCCTTTCTCGCACATATGTGCGATCAACATAGGACAATCTACCATTTCATGATCAAACTGAGCACAGTCTGAACAGGATATTCTCATCGGGTTGGTACAATCGCGGGCATAGTGCCCTGGTCCTCTGCAATTGTAACAAATCAACTGTTCGCGGCCCCTTCGTGGTCCCATTCCTCCTCGTCCTTGACCTCACCCCTAAAATCTAGGGCACGCCATCCCCGCAACTGGGTCGAGGGCTTGCGTTTCGATCTACATCCTATAGGCTAGAGTCTAATCCATCATTAACTCGTAGCTGCGACAAGTGCACTCGTCATGGCCTAATGACCTACAGAAATTACAAAACAACTATTGGGGAGTCTATGTATACTTTTGCAACAAATGACAATTATTCGTCATGCGTTTTCCTCCTATCTGACAGATCGTGCACCATAACGTGGGTGTCGCACTCGGCGCTGCCTGTGCCTCTGGTCTCAATGGAATTGGTCCCGCTCCTGTCGAGTAGCTCGTGAATACTGGAAAGTGGTCCTTGTCATGGCCCTGGCCTTTCCATTTTATGCACCATACTTCCTCGCGCGCCTCTGGCCGTGGTGCCTATCCTCCTTCAAGCTCTGCATTTCCAGGAAAAGATTATGTAGTTGTGTGTGGATTTGTTGAACTCCCAACCTAGGATCTTGTATCAGGGTCTCATGCAACCTCATCGCCATTTCTAATGCTTTGGCCTGGGTTGAAAGCTTCTGTTGTGATAGCGTCGTCCTCAGGTGCGGTGTCAGAGATGCCACAAACCATGCACGGTGTTGTGCATCCATTAGCGTCATATTAGCCTCGTGGATCATACTCTTCAGCCACTAATCTAGATCCGAGGGGGTCTCGCCTGGAAGCATTACAATCTATTTAAACCTGATGATTGACTGTGTCTCTGATTTCGGTCGGCTAAATTCTCTGTTCAACGCATTTTGGATCTCTGCTATCCCTACGTTTGGGTGGTCATTAGAGTACTTTATATACCATGTAAATGTGTGATCCTACAGTGTGCTCACCAATGTGGCCTTCTTAATGTTGTCATATGTGACCCCTTGCGCTTCCCACACTTACCACGAACCAGAACTAGTCCGGATCCTCATTCCCTACTCCTCTAAATACGGGTAACTTGATCGCGCTCGCCATGCTGAACTACGGGGTTGGTGGAGGTGGAGTGGGTGGAGATGGAGGTGAGGCAGGTGAAGCGGGTGGTGGCATGGGTGGGGTGGTAACTGCGGAATGTGATGTCTTATCAAACTGACCGTGCTTCTCGAAGAGACCCAAGTGAGCTCTTCCTCTCTCTCTTGCGATGGTGAAATTAAGGGACTGTTTCCTTTTTCCACACTACCTTTGTATATCTTTCTGATCCACATCATTCCAAACATTATTGTATTCGCATAACCCACTTTTCACATAATAGCATCTTAATCCATGTATTGAAAGATTTAATGTACTTACCTCGCAGTCCCTTGAGAAAACGTCGTTTTGCTTCATTGTAGCTCACTGTCGTGTCTATCGCAAACTCAGTGATAAATCCCCCTCTTATCCGGTCGAGCCAATGTCCACAGCCCGCGCAATCTTGTCTTCTAATGCATCTAGTCTGCGCACTAATTCCAAAGTCCACACTATCGGTTGGTCAAGCTTACACCTTCCCTGGCTGTCGGCTAATCTTGTGATCCACTCATACAGCTTAGAGGGAAAGGATGCAAAGAAAATCTCGTGGATTTCCGTATACATGTAACGATCTAGCCACCTTTTCTCAGATACCTGCGGAGTTCTATTTTCTTGTGTCGCGAACTCGTGAATATTCTTGTCCAACCACTCTTCAATTTCCTTCTTTGTTGGGTTCCAGTGGCACGACATCAGACATGCCTTAGGAAAATCTTGATCCTGGCAATAGAACCATTTGTTGGCTACTTGGGGCCCGACCCAAGTTCAATGGTGAGTTTAGCCAAGCAAATCCCGGTACTGGCCCTTTCAGCAACAGTCCGCGAAGCATGGACTAAGGTCTCACCCAAAGTAGTATGGGAGGGTGCTGGAACCAAGTTTCCGCATCCTAGGGATGTCATGATGTAGGTTTTGGAGGTTCGCGATCCTAATCTATGCGCTACGCTGCTCCGCACAACTTTGTATTCTTCACAACCCGTGTGCACCTTTGTGAATACAGTGTTATTCTGATCCAATCCTTACTGTGCTATTATATTAGTGCTTAACTTAGTTTGTGTGGGCCCAATATTCTTATTACTTATTCAACTTTCAGATAAGCGCGCGTACTCGAAAATAATATAAATGCATAAAAATAACCAGAACATAGAAATACAGATCTACAAACAGATGCATAATATTATGAATCAATCTTATCTTTATTAATACTCAAGTTCAGTTTCAAACCCGACTCCACCCTGCGCACTCAGCTATGGACTCTACTAGGCCTCTGTGCACTCAGCTGCAGAGCCTTTACCTACCACTACGACCCAATACACTTCAATCCACTTCTATCTTCTAACCATGCCTTCGCATCTATCTATTACTTGCCAAAAAAAACAGAATTGTCTTTACACTTAGAGCCTCGCTCTATTTAAACAATCCCATGGTCCGTGGACCATGGGTAGGCCGGGTAGACAACCCTATGACTCATCCTAAACTTTCGCACTACGCGCCCACATTTCACGGAGCTTTTACATTACGTTGACAAAAACTTGGGCTTTAAGCCCCAAAACCGTACTATGGGGGGATCCACTGCCCAACACACCATTAATGTCAATGAATGCCAAGGTACCTAATTACATCTTATGAAGTTTGAATATATGAGCTGATGTCGAGCCACTTGCAAGATTTAATGATCAAGGGACATTGGTGTATTCCCATGATTGTCAGCGAGATAACTTCTCATTAATGCATACAAGCCTCAAGGTACTAATAAGGACTCTAGCCTTGAACCTAGATAATGTGCTGATGTCGATAGGCCAAGACTTGTTAGAAGGGAGGCCTTAAGGAATCCTCCATCATCTAACTCGAGCATGAAACAATAATTTTGAAGGATTATGGATGAGAAATTTTGCAGTGGATCAAGGTTTATTTGGAAAAATGAAAAGGAAATGGAATGAATCATCTTTGTAGAGGAGCTGAATGTTTTTATTGGTGGGTTAGAAGTTAGTGAAAGCAAGGCAGGAAAATGACTATGAAAGAAAATGAGAAATGAAGGAATATGAGACGGGGATTTATTGACTGACTAAGTAGAAATGTGAAGGAAAATGAGATAAAGGTTTTATTGACTGAAGAAGGAGGAATGCAATGGTGACACTGGAATCTGAAAGCTCTCAAGTGTTGGATCTGATCTAACATCATATGCTCATGCTTTGATGTTGCTTTGATCATGTTCTTGTGAAATAAATGTGGTCTTTGAGAGAGACATTGTTTGGTTATGGTCATCTATTCTTCCTCGTGGAACGTGCAAAAAAAACTAGTACTTCTTCTGCAATGGAATGTAAGATTATCAAAAGAGAGAGGTGATCAATCTCTCTACTAATAAAATTTACACAAAAAACTGAGAATTGGTACTAATAAAATAAATTCACAAAAGAAAACCAAATGAATTTTTAACTGTATCGAAACTAGTGCCTCAAGTTACCTGTTGTGTCTTGTCAACAATTTATTCATTCTTTTTCTGTTTCAAAATTTGATGATAGATTTCTCATTATGTAGATCTCGTCGATATCTTTCCAATGATGCTTGAATCGTCGAAATCTGATGTCGTGTGAGAAAGTTAGTCTGATTTGAATTTTGGGTGAAACAGTGAAGATCGTCTTGAGATTTCTCAGCTGCAGGATTGCGCCCTTCTTGCATCTAAAAATCATGTCAATTTTTTTCGGTTGAGTCATGACATAAAATTATCCAGTTTGTGATGTCGTTGGCTTCTGTACCTACAATACTCAAAGAAAAATGATCATATAAAAATACTTTATGAAACGAAAACGCATGTCTATAGGATACTCTTCAAGACATTTTGCAAAACAATAATCCTATATATGAAGCACCTTTAACGTTCTTCTTCTTGATCCATTTTCAGTGTTGAAAAATGAGTTGGCGGATGGAGGGTGACTGTGTAATAGTGATGTGGCAGTGGGTGACATGGAAAATGGATGATGTGACATGTTGATTGTTTGATTGATGATGTGCTGATGAATGTGCAATATTGGCCAATGTTGTGCTGCCATGTGGTGGCAAAATTGTTGTTTAATTAATGTTGTGTTGAAATTGTAGATAATTAACAAATTCCAATCCCCACAAGATTTGAATTTATGACCTCCATTATGCAATTTGAATGACTTACCAATAGATCACAAGTCACATTTACGAATTTAATGGAATTTTGGAAATTTTAATTATTCTAAAAAATGAAAATTGAAACAACAACTTGACAAGTGGCCAGTCTAAATCCAAGAATTTTAGGAAAATATGATTCCAAATATTTGCCAAATCAATTTTCATATCTTTTGAACCCATCCTTTTTGCATGGAGAAAATATCATTTCTGAAAATTTATGCAGTAACAATTTTTTTTTTAATAATTTTTTTTTGTTATTTAATTATTAAAATTTTTATTATATATATATCTATATATATATATATATATATATATATATATATATATATATATATACTTTTTTCTCTGCATCTTGGAAACACTATTGGGTGGCTGGCCATGGCTCTGTGGTTGGGTCATTGGATGGTTGTGGCCTTGGCCTTCGCTGCTAGCTGCAGTGAATTGAAAACCGTTTTTTTTTCATGCAACCTGACAAATAAGACTATAGAGAACCCCGAAAATCTATCAAATGGTTATGAATTTTGAAAACAAATCTCATGTTAAACATAATTCACCCCATTCTGAAAAAAACCCATGTTTTAGATGTTTGAGATTCATTTTCATTTGGTCACAAAATGCGTTTTAAAAATGACGTTTTTAATCTCTGCGTATTTAGCCTCTGTTCAGGTAATTCCCAGGTGAAATTGGTTTTTTTTTTTTTTTTAATCAGGAGAATGCACAACTATCTTTCATTTTTTCAAATCACACATAAAATTTGTAGCAATTTGTTTCGTTGGCTTCCATGCATTTTTTTTTATTTGTTTAAATTTGCTTTATTCTCATTTTCGTTTTTGTGTTTTATTTATTTTTATTATTTCTTCGTTTTTTAATGTTGTTTTCGTTTTGTGTTTTAAATTAATTTTTTTTCTTTTCAAATTTGTTAAAATAAGCAAATCTCTTTTTTTTTCGTTTTTTTAATTTACATGTGTTCCATTCACTTTTAAAATGAATATATATATATATATATATATATATAAAGAAACATTAAATTTTTTTATGTTCCATTTAAAATTTAATGAAACATTTAAAAAAATTTATGTTCCATTTTAAAATTTAATATATCTATATATATATATATATATATATATATATATATATATTAAAAGAAACAAATAATGAAAGAGAAGAATACAAAAGATATACTAACATGAAAATTATTTTTGTGATCTTCTAGGTCACACAAAGAGCAGGAGGAGAGCATACTCAAGTTTTTATTAGTTGATTTCTCTCTTTTAAAAAATTGGATGCAAAACATAAAATGAAAAGAATCGATCTCTTACCTGAAACTATCATTCTTCCACCTTCGCTTGTGCTCCTCGTTCACCATCATTTGTTTTATTGCAAATTTTTCCTGCCAAGGGCTAGTAAATGGGTGGTTCTTACTGCACCACAAAATTTCCAAGAAAATAAATGAAATCAAACTTGAAAATCAAAAACTCTCCAAGCTTGTTTTATTTTCCTATTCTATCCTACTCTATTTTGAGAAAGAGATTCTTATTTTTTTAAAGTGAAGGAATATTTCCAATGAAGCCATTTACGGATCAAAATCTCTAGTATGCTCACATCTAAATTTGAAAAATATGTCTGAATGTTTTCAAGGATATGAGAGATCAATTGCACATTTGGATTAAATGCTAGGATTTGTTGAAGAATGGAAGAATGTTGTGGCTTCGTCACCTTTTGAAACCAATCTTCAATGTAGTCCTCATTATCTTGGCTCTCCTCCAAATGCTTGAACATCATTCTAGATCTTATGTCCATAAATGGATTAGTTTGAAACTCTTATAGTAGAAAGATTGATTGAAATTTATGCACCCTATTTATCATGCTTTACATATGCAACTAAAATTGGGATTTAAAGCTAACTCTTATATACACTTCCCCATGTTACTAAGATCTTGTTGTCACCAAGTTATCCTTTCCACATGAGTTAACTTTCTATAAATCAATCCAACGAAAAATATTTGTACTAAATTAAATTCCTAATACCTAAATGTAGTTATCCTTAAAATGGAAATGATTCCTAAACAATCCTCCTAACTTAGTTACATCTAAGTTTGCTTCCCCGACAATGACGCCAAAAATGTTGGGTGATTTAATGGTATGTTAAATCCCTTGTTATTTTAATATGTCAACCTGGGGGTTTCGTAAACTTAGAAGCAAACCAAAATATATGGGACCTCAGATGCAACTGTTGTAGAAGGTTTGTTTAGGATGGAAAGAAAGAAAGGAAATGCATATTACAAATAACTTCTAAAACTAAAAAGTTTCTAGTTCAAGATGCAGCAAGCAAGAGAAGAGGCTCCTAACTTAGGAGGTCTTGGTTGTCATTTCTCACAGTATTGTCCCCAAGAAAATAAACTAAAGTGCAATGGTTGATGGTGTGTAGATAGCAAGAGAAAAGGCTCCTAATCTAGGAGATCCAAGTTGTCATTCCTTATAATTCTATTCCATCATTGTTACCATTGCATTAAAACTAGAGATTCAAAAATAACTCAAACAAGGAAAAGAGGATGAATTTCAATTGTTGTTCATGATCAGATAGAAGGAGAATTTAACTTAAACCCTTGTTTGTCCCTTCATATGCATATTAGAATTAAAATAAGAATCATCCAGCAAGCATAAGAAATCTTCACACATCTAGCTTAACACATGGCCATAAAATGAATTCACATTAAAGATATTTACAAATATTTACAACAAATGAATATAATAAACATGAAGAACTAAGCTAGCATATGCACAAATATAAACATCATACAACAAAGTGTACTTGGCTTGTTATGGGGGGCCTTCATTCCTCAACGAGCACATCTAAACAACTATCACATCTTAAGAATCAAACAATACTCATGATTTGGAGAAAATGATATTATTCACGCTGAATGAATAATCATATATCTGATGCTAATGATTATCTGACAATTGTTAGCTTCCTTTGAAGGATTCTCCTCCTATTTATACATGAAATAGGGATATCTACTCAATAAATGTAGATCCCTTAAATATCTACTAGATCCATACTTGTCTCAACTTATCCCTAAATGCTAGATACAAATCCTATGACACATCAATATCTTCAAGATCCTTCTCCTTGGAATATGGTCCACCTCTTGAGTTGAAATTCGAATTTGATCTTGGGAGGCCAAGTAAGACCCTTCTAGAACCTCCAAATAAGCCTACACATGTCACAAAACTCATAACACATATATAGATATATGAAACCATGTTAATTTCCTAGTTTTTAATCATAAATTCACTTTAAATACATAAAATAAATAACTTTGGAAAACAAGGATCCTAACCCATATAATCATGAAGATGGTCACTTGATGTAGGGTTTTAGGCTAGATAGTTATGAAATGAGGGCTAAATATTTATGAAATGATGGAAATATGGATGATAATTTTGAGACTCAACACTAGCATCAGAATTATTGAGGACCCCGAAGGTTTGTGTTTACTTGTATATATACTTGAAAAGTTTATTACTGATTGGGTTAGTGATTGTGCAGGATCTCTCCATAAAAAGATTGAATGTTTGAAGCATGCTTGGAGTGATGGATATATATCTGATTTAGTCGATAAGGAGAGATGAAGCATCTTGTGGCAACAAGATGCTTGGGACGACATTTGGTCGGCCTATGTGTTGGTGTCTAGATCCCGAAGTAGGGAGGGTGGCATTGGTCATGGAGCTCAAACCTTAGATACACACCTAGATCTTTGGGTTGGTGTTAGAGCTTATAAGCCTCATGCTACCTAAAGTGGCTAAAGCTTGAGTACACCTTATTCCCACCCGATTAGAGTACATTGGTCAGGTATCTAATTTATAGCACTGTGTGCATTGTGACTCTTCATAAAGTATATCACTTTGATATCTTCTATGTACCTTTCTATATATGTAATTATGAATACCTCCCTAGTTAAGAGGGAGTGTTGAAAAATGTAACTAATATCAGTCTTCATAATTGTATTTGAGTCATGATGTAATGTATTTTTCAAAAGAAAGAAAAATATTTTTTATGATAAAAGAAATTGACTTATTAGAGCATGGGTTTCATGTTTGGGGCAATGGTTCTTAGGTCAAAGCCTCCACTGTATGCTTCTAAGGTTTATGTCAAGTGTCATTGTCCATGTCATAATGTAAAAGACCCTTCTTGGGCTTCATCTATCAAGAAAGAAATTCATTTTAATGTAAAATCGGACATTTAGACCTCCTCCACCAAGTTGCCCTCAAAGAAGGACAAGTTGTCCTCGTCAAGGGAATTCGACCTCACACAACCACTATAAAAGGCAAAAATTCAACCTCATTTGGAGCATCAACACATCAAGTTCGAACTATAGTTGTTAGAGGCATAAAAGGTTTTGAAATTCAAGGAAGAGGAAGGAAAACCTAGCGAAGGAAAAGGAACTCTTTGTCAAGCATAAAAATTCAAATGTTCTCTCTCTTTGTCTCACACGTGAGAAGTCATTGGATTGTTGCAAAGGCCAAAATTGCAGTATTGTAGTTGGGCCAAAATTCTAGAGTTGTTGGGGGCTAAAATCTTGGGTTGTTGTTGGGTTGTAGTTGTTGGAAAAGAAGAGACTATTGAAGTTTTTTGAATCATATTGGAGGGTTGGCTTGGTGGAGGAAGTGCTTTTGATCAAGTCTAAGGTCTTGTTCTATCTCAATTTGATTAGTGGAAGAGTTTGGTTGGGTTTTCCCCTAGAGAGGGATTTTAGCCGTGGATGAGTGCCTACATCTGGTGTCGTTGATCTTCATGTTTGTTTTGATGATTGCTTAATGAAACTAAGATAAAAGAAAAATATAAATAAAACATAATAAAACTACAAGAATATCACAAGTAATTGTCAACATAAGAAAATCTTTCAGCCTTTCTGGTTTTTTAACAAGTACTTGATGGAAGAATAATGTGTATGTATAAATACTTGATATCCAATGACATAATGCTTGAATTTATTAAGAGTATAAATAATTGCAAGGAATTATTTTTCATTGATTGTGTATTTTATTTCTTCACTGGATAACTTTTTTGCTAACAAAATAAATTGCATAAGGAATCTTATTCTTTAATTGACATAAAATTGTCTTTAGGTATTTAGCTAAAGCATCAGTATGGATATGGATAAGGGAAGATTACAATTAGGGCCTTGTAAAGCAGGGATTATGGTGGGTTTTTCCTTTCTACATTTGATAGATTCATCTTGACATTGTGGTGTCCAATAGAATTTTGCATCCTTGTTACCCACTAAAAGTAGGTAACCCCTAGGAGAAAATTTTTCTCCTACTCATCTCTTTGAGTCGACAACTAGCAACCCCTGAGAGCCAATTTGTAGCTGATGTGATGTGCCATTCATATCTCTACGATTTGCGTCAATCATATGTTTCCTCACCCATTTTTCAAGAGCACATATTGGAAGGTGGGATTTTGGTCAAAAGGTACTTTATTCTTTCTGCAATCGAGTGCTTATGCTTGTTTTTATTTGGGAATTTTGGCATGGATTATGGAGTGACTTAGAAGAAATAAGGGTCTTGGTCGTAGTCTTGTTCCCTCACCTTAAATGGGGGGTTAATTTCTATCTTAGTCCAATGGGACCTCCCATAATAGCCCATGGCTTTAGGAAGAGGCACTACTTGGGAATCCATGATTGAAATAGTGTGTCCCATTTATCCCTTTTCCATACATATCACTTCCTTTTATACATTACGACCCCTTATTCTACCTCCCTTCTTCAATTCAACTGATCATTGGTTCATTGGGATTTGGCATCCACACAACCTCATACCTTAGGTAGGGTCTCAAAATGCACCGTAGGAAGTTAATGCAGATAAAAGAGAAAGAAAGAACATATAATGGCCACATGAAAAACAAAAGAAAAATCAAAATGAAAAATGTGGGAAAATGCCAAGCATGAGCTCTACCTCTCTCATATGGCCATCACCCAATCCTTGGGCCAATGTTTCCCTATCTCATAAAAGCCAAGGAACCCTTGCATGTCCCAACCCCTGATGGGAAATGAACTACCCCATCCTATAAGGGGTAATAACTGTTATACGTCAAACAAAGAAAGCTCTCATTTACAAGCAGTAATACAAGAAAAAACCAAGAAAAAGTAAAAAGAAATATAGAGGGTGGAAAAACAAAAGTCGAGGTAACTCATGCATCCATGATTGCTCCCTCCTCATATCTATACACCTATGATGAGGTATTACATCATAGTTAGTACCTTTGACCATGGCACTTGGCCATGGAGTCCTTTTCTCCCTCTGTTCCATCATTATTCACATGGCACCCTATTGATTGAATGGATGGTTGAGGACATGTCAATTCCCTTTGGGGTTGGAAACACCTAATAGGGTCATCTATTAACCATTCCTACCTAGGGAGGTAGCACCATTATGTGACTAAGGCCCCAATTTTGGAAGGGAAGCCACACATGAAGAGTTATTATGCCAATTTATTTCAAGCTTGGTTTACTTAGATGCACTAATGATTAATGTACCTAATGATGAAAGTTACAACACTGGATATTGTGTGTAATTGGAAAGTGGTTCCATCTATAGGTCTAGGCAACTTAACTGGGGTCTAGGGCTTTTAGAGGGATGTGTTGACACCCACATGTGATGTGTTGAGAGTCGTAAGACCCCAGACATTTAACATCATTCATAGCCATGGGCACCTTCAACACCCACATCTTCTACACTTTGTGCTATATTATCCATGGGATGGTGCACCTAGACCAACATGCCCCCAGCCAACTTAATACTTCATGGGGGTCAAGCAGTTCATGAGGATCAGGCGAGTAGAGCTTAAGCAAGAATTTTGTCCACAAACTTTAAATTGTCCCAACCACCTTTTTCATTTTACATTTTCTTTCATTTGTGGATATAAATGCTTTACCTTTATTTCAACTACACCAATGTCTTAAGGGAAAAAAAATTGGGCCCTTGCTCAAAGATGAGGATAATAACGTGTTAGTACTAATGATAAATGGCAATCAGCCCAAAGAGTGGAAGTCGATATAAGGCACTTATGGAAAGTGGTAATTATGGATTTCCTTGGGTACACTATATCAATCAATGCTTTTGATTTGTGCCCCTCCTAAACAATGGAAAGGAAAAGCATCAGGGAAGGTCACATTAGACTAGGAGTAAAGAAATGACCTCCCAGGTGAAGTATAGGAACAAGGATACAATCAACAGTGATGAATCATCCATCGAAACTTGTGATTCATATTAGAATGTTATTAACATTAAATTAAAGCACGTGATTATATAAATGGTTAATGTACCTTGTAATATATGTCCCACCTTCCTTCAAGAAGTATGCTAGTTGAGGAAGAAAGGACTGACTAGACATAAGTACAGATCTCTAAGGCATACAGTGTTATGAATATAAATTATTAATAATAAATAGCTAACCATGATTAGTATACTAAAGAGGTATGCCTCATAAGGACAAGCACAAGCATGAAGGGTCACCTACTTAGGTATATAATCAAGACCTCATTTGTAACAATTCCATCATCTCATACCTTCTATACATTTCTATATAAATATACTACTTTTCCTATAATGTATATTTACATATTTCAGATCTTCTGGGTATTTTGTTATGTATATGAACTTTGTTCATAATGGTATTAGAGTTGTTCGACTTCTGGTTGTTTAATTGTTGTATAGAATTAGTTTGATTCATCCTTTGACCATTAACCCTTCGTCAACTTTGTTGCCCTTGTGATCGAAGCGTTTCACTACACAGTTTTGGAGATTCTCCATTTTGCTTAAGACCCCTGACCATTAAAAAATAAATAAATAAAATAAAAATATAAAAATAAAAATTATAATTATAAAAATAAAAGAATATATATATATATATATATATATATATATAAGAAGGGAATGTTTTTTGGAGTTAACTCTTCCGGATTAATCACAACATATTTTTTTTGGAGCCATGGACCCATTTCCTCATGATGAACCACAGTTGAGGGTTTGAAATATTGACTCCAAAAAAAATGTTGTGATTAATCTGGAAAATTTAACTCTATCATTATGAAACACATAAATATGAATTCTGGAATTTAAAAATACAAATTAAAAAAAAAAACAAAAACAAAAATAACAAAAAAAAAATTAAAAAAAGTTTATATAAAAAAACAATATATATATATATATATATATATATATATATATATATATATATATATATAGATATATATATATATATATATATATATATATATATATATTATATATATATATATATATATATATATATATATATATATATATATATAGATATATATATATATATATATATATAGATAATTGAAAAAATAAAAACAATATGCAAAACGAAAGAAAAAAAAGATAGCATAGATGCAATCATTGCCCTCTGACACAGCCACCAACCGCTGCTCTAGTTGTTATCACGTTGTCATTGCAGCTCGTACATTCGAGGCCACTGCCAATAGCCATCATTGTGCCTACAACCACAACCTCCACGTTATAATTGTGTCTTACTTTCCTCATCATTTGTTGACCCCAACTATAAAATTTGTATGATCTATTTGCACTATCATTCATACAACCGGTCTAACCTACCATAATAATTTCAACCTATTTGTATCACAGTCATGCAATCAATTCCATATAGACTCTACATACCATCTGCATTGTCCTCTGTACGATTTATGTACTCTGTATGCTATTGTTTACATACCATTGTGTTATCCATATTTCAGCGTTGGAATAGGGGAGGGATGCCATTAGGCGAACACCTCCACATCGATGGGCCCTCCTACCACGTTGGCATGTCAACCTCCGTACGACATGTAACCCCTGCATGCAGTGACCTATTGAGCATATATGAGTAACAGTTCGGTAGGTGGAGGCGGGGTTTAGGGTTTGTTTACCATGAGTACCGTACGCCTTGTTCATTGTTGTGTTCATTTATGCTTGGCCATGTTCTTGTCCATTCACTCTGCCAGGCAGTTGAGTGTCGTTGCTCCAATGGCGGTCATTGCCATTACGGTCGTCGATGATGCGGGTAGTGGTTTCGGTGATGCAGGTGGTGGTTTATGGACCAGCAGAGATGGTCGTTCTTCATCTTGTTCAGTTGTTTTAGTGTGTTTCGTCTTGTTTTTTCGCCTGGCTTTTCTTCCCCGTCTAGTGGTATGGGCTCGTTATTCATCTACCTTTATCTCTATGGTGAATTTAGCTTGGCTCGGCATTGGAAATGGCAGTTTCGCACTCCGAACAGATTTTTCAGGTTTGTAGTTCGATTTATGAGCTGCAATTTCACATTTTATCTTATTTTTGGTCCCTATCTAACCATTTTGATGCTGTCTTGTAGGGTGTTGCAGGTTGTTGCAGTCTGAACTACTGTTTTTGGAGCATCTGGGGTTCCTATGGCTTTCTGGCATGGAGAAAAAAGGTAGGACACTGTCCTACCAACCATAAATACTATGTTTTTTAACACATTTAGCCTCCATTGGAATATTGTGCCTTTGTTTTAAGCTTGTGTATGTGTTTACATGTGTGGGTTCTGTGCGTTTTAGCTAATTTATGGGTTTTCAATTTGTTGGGTTTTTCACTTGTGTGGGTTTTGTGGGTTTTAGCTAATTTTTGGGCTTTTGGTTTTGGGTTGTGGGTTTTACGGCCTTATGGGACTGGTTGGTGGACTAGCTTTAGTCTTAGAAGTAGTGCGGAAGAATCTGTAGTGATAACTCATGCTCTCTATTTGTATATTACTTGGTAGTAATGAAAATAATTGAAGGAATAAGATGGTATGATAGATGCAACCTTGTGTATTTTTGCTCTATCTGGGAGTTGATTGAGAACTTGGGACTACAGAGCCTCAGGTCTTAATTCACAAAAATTTAGGCATGGGAAAGATTTCCCTTCCTATTTCACTAAATTATCACTTCACATACCAGCCATCAGGACTAGAGGTGATAGAGCTTAACTTGTTTGCATGCAGGCGGGATTGACCCTTTTGTTATAATGTGACCATAGAGTGGTAGGCCGAAATGAAACCTTGAGTTTGAAACCCTAACATCATCCACCTCTCGTCGCCATAACCAATGTGAAATGTAGCATGGAATGGGAAACAAATGTGTAGCAATGACGATAATTATCCAAAATATTTTTTCCTATCGGCATCATTAAGTGACGAGACCACTTGCTTCCCATTACCACTATTACTAGGTCATGTTTCACAATTGGGCAGTGACAAAAATGGAACCAGCAAACCATGGGAAAATTTGCATCTATCAGGGTCGTCAATTAATGAAACCACCCACCGCTATCGGATTGACCTCTGTTAGCTTTAGTCTTAGAAGTAGTGCGGAGTATGGTCGCTTTCTGTTGCTTTATTTTCAATAGAATATTTTTGCAGTAAATATTTAACTCTGCATAAGTCTGTAGAAAAATGTCGTTCAGTTGAGTCAAGAATCTATTCTAAATGGTTCTTAATGAGCATTTGTGTTATTCAGTTGAGTCAATAATCTGTTCTAAATGGTTGTTAATGAACATTTGCTTTTTGTTGTTGTGGTAATTGTTTACATGCTTTTGGGGTTTGGAGTTGGCCAGGCATGAGATGGGTATTTTTTTGGTTTTCTCAACAACTGTAGATCCATGGTATGGTAGTATTTATGCTTGAGTCATAGTTCTGGGGCCTTGCAGATATTGTCTTGAAGCATTGTTTGTGTATATTCTATTATTATTGGTTATTAGTATCTTCTATTGGTAGCTACTTGTGATTTATGTTCACTTCTTCTCCTTCTTTATGTTGTTTCCTTTCATCAAGTAATTACCAAGACTGTCATTCAACTGATTCAAGAATATGTTCTAAATGGTCCTTACTGAGCATTGGTTCTTAATGAGCATTTGTGTTATTCAACTGAGCCAATAATCTTCTCTAATTGGTTGTTAAGGAACATTTTCTTTTTGTTGTTGTTGTAATCGCTTTCTTTGGTGGCCTGTTCTATAAAGCTCCGGAGTTGAGTATGTTGCAAGGTTTGCAATGCTTCTGCCTACTTGATGAAATCAATACAAGTCTTCTACTTAGAAGGATGCTTTTGGAGTTGGTCAGGCATGAGATGGGTATTTTTTTGGTTTTCTCAACAATTGTAGATCCATGGTATGGTAGTATTTATGCTTGAGTCATAGCTCTGGGGCCTTGCAGAGATTGCCTTGAAGCATTATTTGTGTAACTTCTATTATTATTGGTTATTAGTATATTCTATTGGTAACTTCTTGTGATTTATGTTCACTTCTTCTCCTTCTTTATGTTGTTACCTTTCATCAAGTAATTACCAAGACTGTCATTCAACTGAGTCAAGAATCTGTTCTAAATGGTTCTTAATGAGCATTTGTGTTATTCAGCTAAGTCAATAATCTATTCTAAATGGTTGTTAATGAACATTTGCTTTTTGTTGTTGTGGTAATTTCTTTCTCTGGTGGCCTATTCTATAAAGCTCTGGAGTTGAGTATATTGCAAGATTTGCAATGCTTCTGCCTACTTGATGAAATCAATACAAGTCTTCTATTTAGAAGGATGCTTTTGCAGTTGGCCAGGCATGAGATGGGTATTTTTTTTGTTTTCTCAACAACTGTAGATCCATGGTATGGTAGTATTTATGCTTGAGTCATAGCTCTGGGGCCTTGCAGAGATTGTCTTGAAGCATTATTTATCTTGGCTCTTTAACTTCGTTACTTACATCGTTCATTTACAAACTCTTAACATAGTTAAAATTTCATTATTATTTACAATTTCTTCATATTCATATTGTGTGATTTCACTCCAAACAGAATACTTATAAATCTTGGCTCTTTAACTTCATTACTTACATCGTTCATTTACAAACTCTTAACATAGTTAAAATAATTTTTTGGTTTTGGCAATTAAAACTTATTTAATATAAACCTCTAATTTATTAGAATCCCTACACATACAAGTTTCTATAATTTTTTCTTTTAGCTTAAACCTTTTGTCTGTTTTATAAAAATTCAAAATCAAAATAAACTGTTTTATAAAAATTCAAAGTCAAAATAAACATTAACTAATTAGTGATTATTTACAATTTCTTCATATTCATATCGTGAGATTTCACTCCTAACAGAATACTTAAGAATCTTTGCCCATTAATTTCTTTGCTTACATCGTTCAATTACAAACTCTTAAGAGATTGTCTTGAAGCATTATTTGTGTATCTTCTATTATTATTGGTTATTAGTATCTTCTATTGGTAACTACTTGTGATTTATGTTCACTTCTTTTCCTTCTTTATGTTTTTTCCTTTCATCAAGTAATTACCAAGACTGTCGTTCAGCTGAGTCAAGAATCTGTTCTAAATGGTTCTTAATGAGCATTGGTGTTAATCAACTGAGTCAATAATCTGTTATAAATGGTTGTTAATGAACATTTTGTTTTTGTTGTTGTGGTAATTGCTCTCTCTGGTGGCCTGTTCTATAAAGCTCCATAGTTGAGTATGTTGCAAGGTTTGCAATGCTTTTGCCTACTAGATGAAATCAATACAAGTCTTCTACTTAGAAGGATGCTTTTGGAGTTGGCTAGGCATGAGATGGGTATTTTTTTGGTTTTCTCAACAACTGTAGATCCATGGTATGGTAGTATTTATGCTTGATTCATAGCTCTGGGGTCTTGAAGCATTATTTGTGTATCTTCTATTATTATTGGTTATTAGTATCTTCTATTGGTAACTACTTGTGATTTATGTTCACTTCTTTTCCTTCTTTATGTTGTTTCCTTTCAGCAAGTAATTACCAAATTATGTAATTACTACTTCTTTTCCTTTGCAATGTTGTTTCAAACTGGATTCAATTGATCTTTACTTTCTATTATTCTCTCTTGAATTTCCTTTAGTGAGAACAAAGGAATTCTTTTGTTTACTGCCTCTGTGAGTAGACAGAGGGTTGGTTTCTATTGCACTTCTCAAGCACATGCTCCTAGGCAGATCTTTCCTTTGATTGGTAACTACTTTTGATTCATGTTAACTTGTTTTCCTTCTTTATTATGTTGCCTTTCATCATAATTCCAATTCAAATTCAATATATTTTATAGTTTAGCTTCCACTATGAAACCAATCAACATATTGCATCCTTACAAAATTCACATTGTGATTATTATGTTGACTTTCATCATAATTCCAATTCAAATTCAACTACCCAATAGAGAGAACGGACAAGAACAGGTCCCAAACAGAAATGAACGCATCAATGAACAAGGTGCAAGGTACTCATGCTAAACAAACCCTAAACCCCGCCTCCACCTGCTGAACCGGTACTCATATACACTCAACAGTTCACTACATGCAGGGGTTACGTGTCCTAACAAAATTCACATTGTGATGTGGTTACAAAAATTAATTCATGCCACCCCTATGCTTGATGGCCTCCATTTCTTGCATTGCCCAAAATTATTGAGTCTCCTGCCTGACCCAAGTATGGTGGAATACCCAAGATTGGTTGATTAGGATGTGCTTGAATGTTACCATATCCTTGACTCCAATCCTTTCCTTGTATCCATGGAGGGATTGAGTAACCCAAGTGTCCACTTGTGTTACTAACCCCAGTACTAGGTGCAAGTGTCATATAAACACAGTTAGGATTTAAACCTACACTGGTAGGGGTATATGAGGTGGTCATAACCCCAGGATGATAGAGGGGGACTTGGATGTTAATCAGCTCTTGGTATGATGGTGTGTGCTCTGCAATGTGATCCAGCATATTAGACATCATCCTATTTGCCTCAAACTAGCTTGGACCATAGACTTCCCTGCTTGTCACCCCTCCTCCTCTTTCCAACACTTATTGAACCTTTCTTGCCTCCCTCTCTTGCCTTGCCAAATTTTTTTGATGTTCCTTATCTTCCCTTGCTTTTTGTATTTCCATCCTTTCCTTTGTTCGAGCTTCTATTGTTGCAATCCTTACAACTCTCATGTCCTTGGCCAACTCCTTATTTCTCTTTTTAGTTTCCTGAATTTCATTTTTTTTACGTTCAGACTCAAACAATAAATTCATATAATCTTCATATGTGAGAAATTGTGAACTCCTCCCCAAAAAAAGACAATTTGTAGTTGAGTGCCTTGATGAGGCCTTAACTCTCTCTATTGGTAGCTTTAGGAATGCACCAAGTAATCTGCAATTTTTCCCATGTTCCCTAGGATCTGACACTTGGATTTCAACCTTCGGTACAACTGATTGGCCCCCATTATTGTCTTCTTCATGTACCTCATGCTAAACAGGCTCCTCTTCCAGTGAACCATTGTCCAAAAAATAATGAACAAGTTTTGGGTTCGACTTTGATGGTTGTGAAGGCATGTCCATGCTTTCCTCATTGGTGGTAGACACATTATGTGGGTTGATATTCATCATGGCCTCTGCCAACCATGATGGTGGGCTTACCTAGGTTGTCATGCTCAATTGTTCATTGTTTAATCCTGTTGCATTATCATTTGAAATCAAGTCTGCATTTTCATTCGCTTCATCAACTACCTCATATGGAATATCACATGCAGAATTGGAATGTGGTTCAGTAGGTGTGACAGCCTCCATGACATTGACAGTTGGTTCATGACTGAACTGTGCCTCATTAACATGTTCATCATCATCACCACATAAGTTCCCTTCATAAAGGGACATTATACCTTCAATAGCAACAACACCTTCTTGGGCATCAACATGGTCTTCTAAGTTCTCTGCTTCTTGACCTTCCACATAAAATGTTTGGATACAAAAAGTATCATGCACGAGAGCATCAACATTAAGTGGCCATATACCAGTCCTCCTAAATCCAGCCTTGATATTAGAAGGTGTGAGAGCCATTTTTAATGCTTTACTTGCAAGCTCAGTGAGCTCAAACCTCTTTACTTCCACCCCTAGATTCTTTGCCATCCACGAAGCTCACTTGATCCTGAAATAATTCTTGAAAGGCCCAAACATGCTGACATCAATGGGTTGCAATCTGTGAGTGGTATGAGCTGGCAATGTTAATAGGTCAATGCCAAAATTGTTGGCCTCCTCAATTTTCTGCAAATCCATGTGGCTTCCATGGCCATCTAAAATTAGTAGGTGTTTGTTTTCAGGTGAGACACTACCTTGTACAGATGCAACAAAATGACAAAGCCAATTCAGGAATAGTTCCTTTGTCATCCATGCATGGGGATGTGCTGCCATGCATGCACCTGGTTCACAGTTCTGTATATAGTTTTTTAGTTGTGTTTTACCTTTGAATAGGTAAAATCCTAGGATTGAAGAACCAATTGCATTGACACAAGAAAGTATAGTGATCCACTCCCTGCTCTTAGGCAAAATCTTAGGCACACTTCTGCTCCCTCTTTTGGCAATTACCCACAGAAAGAGTGTTATAGAACTTGGACACAATTGCAGGGCGTAGATTTAAAGCCCTGTCTCTGTCAAGGCCCTCAGTTGTACGTAGCACAAGGTCTGGATGCCTTTTTTTAAATCCACTCCACCATGATTTACCAGGAAACCCATCTTTGAAGGGGTTTGGCCTCCCCTGACAGATTTGAGCTACTGTGGATTTAAGTTGTATAATATCTAACCCATGTCCCAATTGGTCCATCTCCTTACACCACTCAACCACCTCGGCCTCCTCCTCTTCAGTCATAACTGTAACAGGCCCTCTACGCTTCGTATTAGTCAACCCATTTATCCAATAATGTATGTTAGAGGTAGCAATACCATGTTTTTTTGCAGAGGTACGAATTGAATGTCCACTAAACTTGATGTTATCAATTGCAGCTAGCATGTCTTGCTTTGTCCAGCCTCTAATGGCACTGATTTTCTTTGTTGAACTTGCACCTTTCAATGTGGTTGAAGGGGGCTCTATGGTTGATGGTGGGATAGCATGATCTACAACCACAGTGTCCTTTTCAACGACATTACTGGGTGCATTGTGAGCATTCACATCACCCTCCCTATCCTCATCTGATGAAGTGGACCGCAGTTGGGCCCCCCTCGCCCCTCGCCTCCTCCTGTTCCTTGTACAATTTGCAATAGAAACTCTTGGCATGGTTGCAACAACCTGCAAAGTAACCAACAAATTCTTATTTTAAAAACTATATTAGAAAACGAGGAAATTCATTGGCCTTTGCAATCAATGAGAAACAACAATCAGTGCTTTATCGATATATTGTAGCTGAATACATCTCGGATCTGAAAATAATTATTGGAAGGGTTTAAACTTCTTTATTTGATTCTTAGATTATTTTTATAAGTTATCAGGAAGAGTTATTCCTTTTTAATTTTGTAACTGGTTTGATATAACACAATTTATTTAACCCAACTATTTTGTTGTGTCCTCAAATGATTGTTCCTGGCATTCATTTGATTCTTGGATGATTTTTATGAGTTACCTTGATGATCCTTTCAACTATGGAGTAATGTTGTTGATATTGTGTCACTGACTTTGATCTTTGTAGGCATGGTATGTTATGCAATGAGAAGTCATTCTGGGAACCTAGGAATGACAATGAATCTACCTAAAATCAGAATTTGCTCTTTGTAGGAATAGTATGTTATGCAATGGGCAGTCATTCTGGGAACTGGCATGTCTTTCTTCAATGAAACCAAGAACAAGTTTAAGAATGTTTGTTGTTTAACATGATTGAAAAGGTGTTGTTTTAGGTTGTCCCTAGTGAACTTGCTAGTGAAGACACTAAAGTGAAATTATTTTGTATTTAACAACTCCTCCAACTCCCAGTTTACTTCGTCACTTGGCATGACTTCTGCTCAGGACCTAATTGATGGAAGTCTATTCATCTTGATGATCCTTTCAACTATGGAGTAATGTTGTTGATATTGTGTCACTGACTTTTCTCTTTGTAGGAATGGTATGTTATGCAATGAGCAATCATTCTAGGAACCTAGGAATGAAAATGAATCCACCTGACATCAAAATTTTCTCTTTGTAGGCATGGTTTGTTATGTAATGAGCAATCATTCAGGGAATTGTCATGTCATTCTTCATTGAAACCAAGAACAAGTTTAAGAATGTCTATTGCTTAACATGATCGAAAAGGTGTTGTTTTAGGTTGTCCCTAGTGAACTTGCTAGTGAGGACACTAAAGTGAAATTATTTTGTATTTAACAACTCCTCCAACTCCCTGTTTACTTCGTCACTTGGCATGGCTTCTCCTCGGGACCCTATTGATGGAAGTCTATTCATCTTGATGATCCTTTCAACTATGGAGTAACGTTGTTGATATTGTGCCACTGACTTTGCTCTTTGTAGGCATGGTATGTTATGCAATGAGAAGTCATTCTGGGAACCTAGGAATGACAATGAATCTACCTGACATAAGAATTTTCTCTTTGTAGGCATGGTATGTTATGCAATGAGCAGTCATTCTGGGAACTAGCATGTCTTTCTTCAATGAAACCAAGAACAAGTTTAAGAATGTCTGTTGTTTAACATGATCGAAAAGGTGTTGTTTTAGGTTGTCCCTAGTGAACTTGCTAGTGAAGACACTAAAGTGAAATTATTTTGTATTTAACAACTCCTCCAACTCCCTGTTTACTTCATCACTTGGCATGGCTTCTCCTTAGGTGATCCAAAATGGATCTAGTATAGACTCTAAGTCTAAAAATATTCCTCACATAGGAAAATGAAAGTCAAAGGATGCTCTTGGAAATAGTATCATTGCATAGATCTCTTCATTCTAAATCTAAAGCAATTTGAATGGACCAAAACGAACTCCAGATGAAGGAGTTATTGTAAAAAAAAGAAATTACCCAATGTCCTTTGAAAAGGAGGCATTTTCTTATTAAATGGGACTTAAGAGAAATAAGGGCTCCTTAAAGAATTGCATCGGAAATATTAAAGGGCAAAATAGCGGGCCTTAAGGAACCCCGATTGTGACCTCCGACATATCGCATCGGCAGTAGGCTTCCATGCGATATCGAAACCCTGACCATGCAACGTGCGACTTGCGACGCAGAAGATCGGCGATATATATCGGGTCGGCACAATCCATTGGAAAGTTGTATAGACCCCCAGGCCGTTGCAATAGCGATATGCGATGTGCCAATATTGGTGATCAGCGATCGGAAATCGGTGGATCCCCAATATAAAGGGTCGTTGACATATGCGAGATGCGATTGCGATTAGCGATCAAGGCACAGACCCAATGAGGTTTATGAATGCAATTGAATAATATTTGAAATCCGGATTTGCGGATTTTCTATGTATTTCCCTTGTATTGATGTTTTTGACCTCCCACCTGTGCGATTGCGATTTGTGATGATAGGACGAACCCAACGGGTTTATAGGTGCGATTGTATATATCTTGAGTTCTAGAAGGAGGGCAGTAAACGATATTTTGGGCGGGCTTTAGGCGGTAAGTGGTATTGGAAGGGCTTCACCCAATTCCATACACCAACCAACACGTAGCACGCCACAGGAGAGAGAGAACCACTTTTTCGGGCGGGTAATCTCTGTGCAAGTGGGCCACCTGAAATGATCGTTAGTCATTGATTATCAATCACTGATCGGACGATGGATGATGAACAAGCTATTTTGAAAACCCGAAAGGATTTTAGGGGCAATTGAATGTTATTTGAGTTCCGCATAAAGGCTCGTGATGTGTTTTTCGTGAGTTTTCCTGTGCATTTCTGTTATGCTACCATTTTCGGAATGTAGGCAGAAGAACGGCTAACTATGTCATTCCCATTGGAAACAGTCCATCACACCTATGCCACGCTATAAGCGGGTGTTTCTGTAATAGGAATGCGTTATGAAGCACACAGAGCTAGAGGGCCAGACGCAGAGCCACAGAGCCACAAAGCCAGAGGGCCGGATGCAAAGCCACTGAGGAATGATTCCTCATGATTGCACACAGAGGAACGAATGGAAGTCGCAGAGTCGGAGGATTCTTCAAAGGCTAGAGAGTGAAGCGAAGAAGGGGGTTTCCCTTCAGAATTTTTCCCTTGAGAGAGAAAGTTTCCCTTCAGGGAGCTCACAGTGAGAGCCAAGAGCCAAGAGCCGAGAGCCAGAGCCAAGAGCCAGAGCCAAGAGCCATAGTCGAGAGCCAAGAGCCATAGTCGAGAGCCAAGAGCCAAGAGCCGAGAGCCAAGAGCCGAGAGCCGAGAGCCAAGAGCCAAAGCTGAGAGCCAGAGCCGAGAGCCAGAGCCGAGAGCCAAGAGACAAGAGCCAAGAGCCAAGAGCTAAGAGCCAAAGCCAAGGCCCAAGAGCCGAGAGCCGGAGCCGAGAGCCAGAGCCGAGAGCCGAGAGCTGAGAGCCAAGAGCCAGAGAGCCAAATAGCTAGGGATAAAAATGGCATTCTAAGCCCATTGGTTTAGTTGTAAACCATTGGAGTTGAGTGTGGAACTTGTAAAAGAATTCAAGCCATAATCCCAAAGAGCCTAGTCTTATTGATTAGAGCTCAAAGAGACGTAGCCCAAGATATCAGGGTGAACTCCATATCATATTGTTGTCTTTTGTGATTGCTTATTGCTGCATTTCATTTATTGTTATATGTTTAAATATCATTTTAAGCAAATGAACTCGAGAACTTGAACAGTTAAAGGAAAACAAAGCATACACCTATTTCAAGTTCTTAACTCCGCATTTGTCAACCTAAGATAGATCTTGGAAACTGTTTAAGCTTTGAAGTGGGAGAGGTTCTTGTAAGCAGAAAAGAAGCCTTTAGGTCCCCATTTCAGATCAGTTGATATTAGAGCTGGTTACATCAGAGCAAGTTATATCATGAAGCAGGTGGTATCATAATGCTTGATTGATCAAAGCAGGATGCTTGATTGACAAAGCAATCTATTTGCTCGCTTAACTTGAAAGGTGTTTGATTGTTTGTAAACTGACTATTGTTTGAGTTTGCAGAGGTGAAGGGAAAGCTATTGATAGCTAAGTCCAGGATAGGACAAGAAGGAAGAAGGGTTGAAGACATTCTTCTTATCCCAAAGGACCTCAAAGTAATCCTTGAAGCACAAGAGGTTTGTTGCAAAAGGTTGCTTGAATAAGCTCTTTGTTAATCTTGTTTGAAGTTCTTCTGTTCATTTTGATAATGACAACATCTACAAGTGAGTCCTCAAAACCATCCTTCCTCACAAGATTCTGTGATAAAGACATAGACGTGTTCATCATGATGGATATGGTGAGAGAAATGAGTGTTGGGCTTCGAGAGTAGTTGAATTCCATGAAGGAAGAGCAACAGTTGTTTCTAACAAATTGCCAGAAGTGGAAGTCCAACTTCATATTGCAAATATGAACCTGGAAAGGGTGCATGAGTTGGAGACACAGCTCCTTGTTACCAAATAAGCCTTAGTTAAGTATCAACTTGAGGAAGAGGTAAAAAATTCCAGTTTGTCTTCAAAATCCGCTAATAATATTTATGTTGGCTCTTTTGAAAAACATACCAGAGGCATAGGGTCCAAGTTAATGTCCAAAATGGGCTATGAAGGAAAAGGATTGGGAAAATATGCATAGGGTATTGTTAAACCAATAATTGTTGAGGAAATGCCTAAGTATTTGGGTCTTGGCTATGGAAATTCTTATGGAGAAAGTTCCAAAGCTGCCTTGAAGACAATTGAAACAGTTCCAAGAAGGAGTTCATTTCGGGTCTTCTACCTCAAGAGTGTAAAGATTGTATTAATGGGGAATGCAATAGCTTGAAACATCATTTGCAGGAAGAAGGTGTTCATAATCATACACTTGAACCAAATATTTGTGGAAACTCTAAAAGCCTTGAAGAGATTGATGGTGTTCCAAAGGAAGCCACTTCTTCATTTGATTCACCTCCTCATGAAGGTAATAAAGGTGAAAAAGAAAGGTATAAATCTAGTTCTAATCATATATTATGTTAATCATGATAAATTTCCATATAAGAATTGGAAAAGAATTGCATGTTCCTTTTGTGGTTTGGATAACCATAATGTTTCTAGCTGTTGGAAGAAGACGACCACATGCAAGAGACTTTGGAAGGAAAAGAAGCAAGAAGCCAAAGGTCCATTGGACAAAGCAAATCATGTTGTTGAGGAGATGCACATGTGTTGCACTTACTGCCATAAGCAAGGACATACTACTGAAAGGTGTTGGACTTTGAATCCAACGATGCTTCCACGAAACTTGAAGAAGGTGGAAAGAGAGAATGGTAGGAATGGAAAGAAAGATTCCATAAATGATGTGTTTCAAGATGATTCACATGTTGTTGTTGATGTGCAGACAAAGGAAGGAACTTTGAAATGGATTGGTAAGAAATGGTTAGAGTTCTTATCCAATTAAAGTTGCATATCTTTTGGTGTGAACAGAAATGTATCACATCTACTTGCATTTCTTTGTTAATGAGATTCAAGTTGCAGGATTCTACCAAGAAGGTGAATGGAAAAGTTGAGTAGGAGACTCACATTATTACTGCAACATTATATTCATTTCAGCTTCGAAATTACAGTGTGCTTAAGTGAAAGTTGAAAAATGAAATGCATGCATAAGCATGATATGCATGACCACAGGGATGTTGATGATTTCCTTGTATTTGAACATGTATGTGTAATTAACTTGAAAGGTTGATTGCTTTGTTTTTAAACATGCATGTAATGTAATATTGACATGGAAAATTTTGATTTGGTCTCCAAGATGGAGATATTGATGAAGTGTTTCATCTTTGAAAAAAAAAGAATCCTATTGTTCTTTTTCTACATGCTTGAATGGAGGGGTCAATTGTATTAAAGGCATGTTTTTTTGGCTTGTTATATAGTCAATCATTTGTATTCAGATGTAAAGACATGGAGTTGTTCGCAATATGTGAAATCTGTTTCTTTTGATGAAGCAAGAGTTTAGGCCATCCAGTTGTTGTCTGTAATTCTGTTGTTGTTAACAATTGTTGTTGACAATATGTCAAACAGATACAAATGTAAATTTTGTGAAGAAGATGTAACTTCACATTTGTTTGAGCCACCTTGGATCAATGATCAAGGAAGAGAAGTTCAAACTACCTTCTGTAACCTTCTCAGCAGGAGTTCTGCATGAAGTCAAGGAGGAAGACAGTTCTTCCCAGGAGGACCAACACATCCAAGAAGAAAAGTGTTCAAAGGCTTTGGTTCAGAGGCACTATGCAAGGAAAGTGTATGGAGGATGAAAGAAGAGGGTGACGTACTCTCAGTTACTGTTCAGATTAGTATATCAGTCTTTTGGAGTCCAAAAGCTTTTTAGTGGGAAGGCGTGATCCAAAATGGATCTAGTATAGACTCTAAGTCTAAAAATATTCCTCACAAAGGAAAATGAAAGTCAAAGGATGCTCTTGGAAATAGTCTCATTGCATAGATCTCTTCATTCTGAATCTAAGGCAATTTGAATGGACCAAAACGAACTCTGGATGAAGGAGTTATTGTAAAAAAATAAATTGCCCAATGTCCTTTGAAAATGAGGCATTTTCTTATTAAATGGGACTTAATAGAAATAAGGGCTCCTTAAAAAATCGCATCGGAAATATTAAAAGGCGGAATAGTGGGCCTTAAGGAACCCCAATTGCGACCTCTGAAATATCGCATCGGCAATAGGCTTCCCTGCGATATCGAAACCCTGAGCATGAAACGTGCGACTTGCGACGCAGAGGATCGGCGATATATATTGGGTCACCACAGTCCATTGGAAAGTTGTATAGACCCCTGGGCCGTTGCAATTGCGATATGCGATGCGCCGATATCGGCGATCGACGATTAGCAATCGGTGGATCCCCAATATAAAGGGTCGTTGACATATGCAAGACGCAATTGCGATTAGCGATCAAGGCACAAACCCAATGAGGTTTATGAATGCGATTGAATAATATTTTGTTAAAATTGGAAACCAGGGAAAAACTTCATGTGGGTCATCTTATTCATGGCTGATAATATTTTTATTAGATTCCTCTCGTCGAGAGGTGTAGGATTGATATAAAGATCATCCGATTTCGATAAGTATTCATGGAGATATGAATTTATTTTGATTATGGAATTATTATCAAGCCGACCTACAACTCATGTAGGCTCAGAAGCCCAACAGTCGCATCTATTCACCCACCAACGTTGTGTATAAATATAAGAGGACTTTTCCTCATTTGGACTCACTCATCTCATCACATCTCTCTCTCTCTACTGCGCAGATATGAGTCTCTTCTCTACTGCGCTGAAATGGGTCTCTCTCTCTCACACATGTGAAGCCGGAAGTTGTTGAATTTGAAGCTGCAACTGCAGAAGTAAAGATTGACTTGCGTGGCCTAGAATATCTCCTCTTTGGAACTGCACTGTAGGTTCATCTGAACCTCCTTTGAAAGCCGCAACTTTTGGTGGTGGAATGAAGTCAATCCGACGAACGGTTTGCAAGATATCGACTGCCCTAGTTTGAAGCCGGAAACTGCTGAAACTGAAGCTGCAACAGCAGAAGTAAAGATTGACTTGCGTGTCCTAGAATATCTCCTCATCAGAACTGCGCTATAGGTTCATCTGAACCTCCATTGAAAGCCGCAACTTTTGGTGGTGGAATGAAGTCAATCCGACGAACGGTTTGCAAGATATCGACTGCCCTAGTTTGAAGCCGGAAACTGCTGAAACTGAAGCTGCAACTGCAGAAGTAAAGATTGACTTGCGTGGCCTAGAAGATCTCCTCATCTGAACTTCGTTGTAGGTTCATCTGAACCTCCTTTGAAAGCCGCAACTTTTGGTGGTGGGATGAAGTCAATCCGACGAACGGTTTGCAAGATATCGACTGCCCTAGTTTGAAGCCGGAAACTGCTGAAACTGAAGCTGCAACTGCAGAAGTAAAGATTGACTTGCGTGGCCTAGAAGATCTCCTCATCTGAACTGCCCTGTAGGTTCATCTGAATCTCCTTTGAAAGCCGCAAATTTTGGTGGTGGAATGAAGTCAATCCGACGAACGGTTTGCAAGATATCGACTGCCCTAGTTTGAAGCCGGAAACTGCTGAAACTAAAGCTGCAACTGCAGAAGTAAAGATTGACTTGCATGGCCTAGAAGATCTCCTCATCTGAATTGCGCTGTAGGTTCATCTGAACCTCCTCTGGAAGCCGAAACTTTTGGTGGTGGAATGAAGTCAATCTGACGGTCGGTTTGTGAGATATGGTCTGCCCTAGTTTGATAATGAAGCCACGAATGCTGATGCTACTGATATAGGGTTTGCTACTGCTGATATGAATCAGATTTATTGTACTATTTCTCTCTGCTGAATTATTGAAGATAAAATAAGATTTGATCAAAGGGTTTCCCCACACATTTTGGGGTTTGTCCCTAGCTAGCCGCCACATCTTGTGTCTCTTGTCTTGGCTTGTTTTCTGTCGATCGTTTAATGTTCTATCTGCACTTTACTTTATGTACATGTGATTGCTAATCGGTGGAATATAATAAGAAAAAAAAGTAAACTGTTATAAGCATAGAACATACCATAACTTAACATGGTATCGGAGCTGAGGTGAAGACAAAGCCCGAGCAAGAGCAAGAGCAATCATTGAAGAGAAGATTGGCAAGGCTATCCTAAAATAAGTATGGGGTCCTCAACACTCTTTCCTGCCGAAGACAAGCTCCGTGAGAAAGCTGACTATCACGGATGGAAGATGTCTATCGATCTAACCCTTGAAGATCAAGGAGTGTTGGACCATGTAAGAGGCAATATTGTTGAGCCTTCATCAAATGCATTTGCTGCTGCCTGGAACAAATGGAAAAATGGAGAAGTCAAAACAAAGAAGATCATCCAGGACTCTATCGACAAGCGCTTGGTGGCCTCCATCTCTGATCTAGACACCTCCAAGGAAATCTAAGATAGACTGGTGAGTTTATTTAAAGTTAATGATGCAAATCAAGTTTTGTTTCTTAGAAATAAGTTGAAGGAAATGAAGAAGGGTAAAGATGAAAGTATGCAAGCATACTTCTTAAGAATCACCGAGATCAAGAACGATCTCCTATCTATTGGGGAAACCTTTACTGACAGAGAAATGGCACTCACAACTCTCGGAGGATTACCATCTGAATGGTATGTGTTCAGGACTACTCTTCTGAACAATAATGTAATTCCTAGTTTCGAGGAATTAATGGCTAGATGCATTCAAGAACAAACAAGGGTAGAAGAGCAAGAAATGCCCTTGCCTAAAGGTCCTCCTGCCGCTTTTTCTTCTCATGCTAAGAAAAGAAATAATTATGGGTCTAAATCGAAAAGAAAGGCTGGATTTAAGGGTGGAAGAAAAGGACGATGTTTCATTTGCAATAAAGCAGGTCACTATGCAAGGGAATGCCCTGATATAAAGGACTCTCACCGTGACGATGATCAAAATCCCTCTCATGGTAATCGAAGGAATGGAAAATTCAACAACAAAGGAAAAAGGAATGCGGGAAATCAAGGAAGAGGACAAGCATTCAAGAAGGCTGGAAATTCTAGGATGTATTAAATGCATCTGACCTCAAAAGGAACCTAGTGTCCATCTTGGAAATGGAAGATAGAGGCTACAAGGTAACCTTCAGCAATGGCAAGGTATGTATATGGAAAAATAATGTTAAAGATGCCTTTACTCTTGGGTTTAGTGTTGATTCATTATATCAGGTCGATGGAAGTCCGCTAGGTGTCATGTCTTGTGACACAACTCTTTAGTCCAAACTTTGGCATCGGAGGTTTGCCCACCTTCATTACAAAGCTCTACCCGATGTAAGACCGATGGTAACAGGGATGCCCGAATTCCAAGTAGAGAAAGAAGGTGTATGTCCGAGATGTGACAAAGGAAAGCTCAAAAGGGGACCATTCCCCTCAAGCCAAAGCAAGAACTCCGATATATTACAATTGGTTTACTCAGGCATACCTGAGGTTGGCATTAAGAGGGAGACTACTACACTACATACTCCTGAGCAGAATGGTGTGGTGGGAAGGAAGAACCACACGATGATGGAAGCTGTCCAGGCCATGCTACATGATCAAAGACTTCCAAAGCTTCTATAGGCTGAAACTTCAAGCACCACCGTATATGTACAAAATCGATGCCCTCATCAAGCATTGGGTTCCTAAACTCCTGAAGAAATGTTCACCCCCAAGGGAAGTCGTGATTAGTCATGATGTCACCTTTGACAAAGATATGGCTCTCAACAAGGTGGACAATCTGCTGACTTTGAGTAGCTCTCAAGAAGCCGACACCAGGGAACCGAAAGAAAAGGATGATGAATCAATGCCTGATGTAGAAGAACCCATGGATCCGATTGATCCTCATCCACATGAGCCTTCCTCTTCTAGGAAGAGGCCTTCATGGCTTAAGGGATACTTGATGATACTGAAGGACATGCTGCACCGTGAGGAACCTTCCATCAAAGTAAGAAACTTAATAGGTATCAGGGATACCTGACCATCATGAGCACGATCATACAAAATGAGCCTTCGTCATTCTCAGATGTCGTCAAGCATCAAGTATGGAAGGATTCTATGACCGAAGAATATGAGTCTATCATAAAGAATGATGTTTGGGAAGTAGTTCCTAGACCCCAGGACAAGACTGTTGTTACTTCCAAATGGCTTTACAAGATAAAGCATGCAGCAGATGGAAGCACGGAAAAGTATAAGGCTCGTTTTGTTGCTCGAGGTTTCTCCCAAAAGGAAGGTATAGACTATGATGAGATATTTGCACCTGTTGCTAGATATATGACCATCCGCTCGATCATAGCCCTTGCCGCTTCACAAGGATGGAACCTACGTCAGATGGATGTCAAGACTGCGTTCTTGCATGGCTCGATCAAAGAAGAGGTCTACGTGGAGCAACCCAAAGGATTTGAGATTTATGATCGAAAATCTCATGTATGCAGGTTGAAGAAAGCTCTCTATGGGCTTAAGCAAGCACCCCGAGCACGGTATGAGAGGATCGATAGCTACTTTATGAAGCTGGGATTCACTAGGAGTGAAGCTGATCCTAACCTTTACTTTAAGGTTGAAGATGACAAGCCTCTCATACTGGTGTTGTATGTGGATGACCTCTTTCTAACAGGTGCAAACCCTCTCATTCACAAATGTAAGAGGGAGATGGCTTCTGAATTTGAAATGAAGGACCAAGGACTTGAAGTGTGGCAGAAGCCAAGGGAAATTTTCCTATCTCAAGGAAAATATGTGGTAAATATATTGGAAAGATTCGGTATGATGGAAAACAAGCCTGTGACTACCTCGAGGATCTTAACTTTTAGAAGTTATATGGTAGTGATGTCGGACCAGACTTGGGAAATGCCTCTGAGTTTCAAAAACTCATTCACATTGATGTTCTTGGTGAACCTCCGTCTGAACATATGTTTTGCAGTTAGCATTGTGAGCTCATATTTGGTTGAGCCTCACTGGATTGATGCCAGGAATCTTCTGAGATGTCTTCAGGACACAATCTCTCATGGATTAAGATACATTGTCGGAGATGCGAGACTACTTGGATAAACTGATGTTGATTGGGCAGGCAGTGTGGTGGACCGTAAGAGCACTTCCGGGTAATATTTCACCTTGGGATCTGCTTCGATATCCTGGATGAGCAGGAAGCAGAAGTCGGTGGCTTTGAGCACCGCCGAAGCAGGATATATTGTTGCTAGCATAACCTCGTGTGAGGAAGTCTGGTTGCGAAAGCTCTTCAGTGAGTTGTTTGGATTTACATTGGATACCATTATGATTCTCTGTAACAACCAGAGGTGGGATTCGATTATTGAGGAATCCCGTATTCGTCAATTGCTCCAGCAGATAAACATCATCTGGGATATGGTAAGTTGATGAGCAAGGAAGCTCCATCACATTAAGATGATGTACAGGTTGATACACCTTGTCAAAGCCCCGAGGAAAGATCTAATTTGTGATTTTCCCAAACGACTTGGAGTCGGCAAGAAACCTTTGTACAAGGGTCTTGCATGTTGCATACATTGAGCTCTGGGAGCTCTGAGGGCTTGCGGTTCCTACTGGAGCAACATATGACCACAGGGTGACTCACCCTCCCCTGGTGGTGCACACTGGAACAAGATGATTCGCTCTCTTGTGGGACAAGATGATTCGCTCTCTTGTGGAACAGGATGATTCGCTCTCCTGTGTAGCAGGATGATTAGTTCTCCTGTGAGGCCTGGATTGATGTGTTCTCCATGGCAGCCTGGATTGATGTGTTCTCCATGGCAATTGTAGCAGGATTGATGTGTTCTCCATGGCAATTGTAGCAGGATTGATGTGTTCTCCTGTGAGGACAGGATTGATTAGTTCTCCTGTCGAGGCATCCTACCCATGCAGTCTGGGACTCATGGGAAGTACCTCTCATCTGATCAATGAGCAGGGAAATGAAGTTAGGGACCATAGTAGTACCGATGGACGCATCGTTGTAACTACCGTACTCCCTACGCTAGGATGACCTCCATTGATCTGGGATCAATGATACTGGTCTGGGACCAGTGGTAGGAGTTGTACCATACTATGACGCTGACTTCGGGTCGGTTGAGACTGGTCTGGGATCAGTGGTACATACTATGAGACTGACTTTGAGTCAGTGGAGGATGATATTGGTCTGGAACCATTGGAGTTGTACTCACTATGACGCTGACTTTGGGTTGGTTGAGACTGGTCTGGGACCAGTGGTACATACTCTAAGACTGACTTTGAGTCAGTGTGATACATCCTCGATCATTTCTTCTTCTTCATAATTCCAATGTTCCACCAAGACTCCGGTGCAGGGAGACGCGGGTGCGGGGAGACGCACAGGGGGGACGTGTGGGAGTACCCTCAAATTTTAGGGAAATTTCAGGGGTGCGGGGAGTCGTCGAGGTGTGTATATATATATATATATATATATATATAATTCAAGTTCATATTCATTGTTCACTATTCAATACTGAAAACATAAAAATATTAAATAGACAATTGAAATTTGAATCATTGATCCATCCTCATCATTCATTTTGATACATACATCATTCATATGACATACTCAAGTGACAAGTCTCATTATTGAATTAATTATTATTCATACATACCATGAGATTTGAAAAACAAAAATAAAAATCAATAATAAAGTATTCAAATACATTGATCGATATCATTCATCATTCAATGGTTCATCATTCTACAATCTACATTGATTTAAAAACTAAATTCATCATCCATCATTCTAGAATCTAAATTGAAAGCAAAACATACAAGTATATTTTCAAAGTTTGAACACTAAATCTATATAACTCAATGTTTCAAAGTTCAAACTCAAAAATAGTTAAGAGTGAAATGGAAATGACTTTGGGTTGAAATGAAATGAGCTTTTAAATTTAAGGTTTAGGCTTTTAAGTTTTAGTTATTTAGTTTTGATTTTAATTTTTTTTTTTAGACTTTTAAGTTTTAGTTATTTAGTTTAAAAAAAAAATATTAATGGTTTTGAGTTTTGAATTTTTGATTTTGAATTTTTAAGTCTTAGTAGACAAATTTAAAGGGGGACGCCCAGGCGCACCCTTTTTGGGGAGTCTAGACTCCCACACTGAAGGGGGACGCCCAGAAGCACCCTTTTTGGGGAGTCTTGGGGAGTCTAGACTCCCACACTAGGGAAACACACCCCCTTGCGTCTCCCCAAGACTCCCCAAAAAGGGTGCGTGGGGAAACGCACCCCCAAGAGACTCCCCATCTCGGGTGCGTGGGGTGAGAGGGGTGTGCGCACCCGACCCTGGGGGACATGTCCCCGTGGAACACTGCATAATTCGGACAAAAGCAGAGTAGAACAGAACAATGCAAGAGCATAGCAGAACAGAACAAAACAGTACAGATCAGTGCAGGGCAGAACAAGACAAAGCAGAACAGGAAAAATAGAGCAGAGCAGGGCTAGGGTCAGGCTGTACAGGGCAGTGCATTTGATGGATGAATAGTAACGACTGATAGACAGATTGCAGATGAAGTTCTCCATGGTTGAGAGGGAGTGTTAAAATTGGCAACCAGGGAAAAACTTCATGTGGGTCATCTTATTCATGGCTGATAATATTTTTATTAGATTCCTCTCGTCGAGAGATATAGGATTGATATAAAGATCATCCGATTCCGATAAGTATTCATGGAGATATGAATTTATTTTGATTATGGAATTATTATCGAGCCGACCTACAACTCATGTAGGCTCAGAAGCCCAAAAGTTGCATCTATTCACCCACCAATGTTTTGTATAAATATAAGAGGACTTTTCCTCATTTGGACTCACTCATCTCATCACATCTCTCTCTCTCTCTCTACTGCACAGATATGAGTCTCTTCTCTACTGCGCTGAAATGGGTCTTTCTCTCTCACACATGTGAAGCCGGAAGCTATTGAATTTGAAGCTGCAACTGCAGAAGTAAAGATTGACTTGCATGGACTAGAATATCTCCTCTTTGGAACTGCACTGTAGGTTCATCTGAACCTCCTTTGAAAGCCGCAACTTTTGGTGGTGGAATGAAGTCAATCCGACGAACGGTTTGCAAGATATCGACTGCCCTAGTTTGAAGCCGGAAACTGCTGAAACTGAAGCTGCAACTGCAGAAGTAAAGATTGACTTGCATGGCCTAGAAGATCTCCTCATCTGAACTGCGCTATAGGTTCATCTGAACCTCCTTTGAAAGCCGCAACTTTTGGTGGTGGAATGAAGTCAATCCGATGAACGGTTTGCAAGATATCGACTGCCCTAGTTTGAAGCCGGAAACTGCTGAAACTGAAGCTGCAACTGCAGAAGTAAAGATTGACTTACGTGGCCTAGAAGATCTCCTCATCTGAACTGTGCTGTAGTTTCATCTAAACCTCCTTTGAAAGCCGCAACTTTTGGTGGTGGAATGAAGTCAATCCGACGAACGGTTTGCAAGATATCAACTGCCCTAGTTTGAAGCCGGAAACTACTGAAACTGAAGCTGCAACTGCAGAAGTAAAGATTGACTTGCGTGGCCTAGAAGATTTCTTCATCTGAACTGTGCTGTAGGTTCATCTGAACCTCCTTTGAAAGCCGCAACTTTTGGTGGTGGAATGAAGTCAATCCGACGAACGGTTTGCAAGATATTGACTGCCCTAGTTTGAAGTTGGAAACTGCTGAAACTGAAGCTGCAACTGCAGAAGTAAAGACTGACTTGCGTGGCCTAGAATATATCCTCATCTGAACTGCGCTATAGGTTCATTTGAACCTCCTCTGGAAGCCGAAACTTTTGGTGGTGGAATGAAGTCAATCCGACGGTCGGTTTGTGAGATATGGTCTGCCCTAGTTTGATAATGAAGCCGCTAATGTTGATGCTACTGATCTAGGGTTTGCTACTGCTGATATGAATCAGATTTATTGTACTATTTCTCTCTGCTGAATTATTGAAGATAAAAGAAGATTTGATCAAAGGGTTTCCCCACACATTGTGGGGTTTGTCCCTAGCTAGCCGCCACATCTTGTGTCTCTTGTCTTGGCTTGTTTTCTGTCGATCGTTTAATGTTCTATCTGCACTTTACTTTATGTACATGTGATTGCTAATCGGTGGAATATAATAAGAAAAAGAAGTAAATTGTTATAAGCATAGAACATACCATAACTTAACATATTTGAAATCTGGATTTGCGAATTTTCTATGTATTTCTCGTGTATTGATGTTTTTGACCTCCTGCTTGTACGATTGCGATTTGCAATGACAGGACAGACCCAACAGGTTTATAGGTGCGATTCTATATATTTTGAGTTCCGGAAGGAGGGCAGTAAAAGGTATTTCAAGCGGGCTTTAGGCGGTAAGTGGTATTGGAAGGGCTTCACCCGATTCCATACACCAGCTAACATGTACCACGCTGCAGGAGAGAGAGAACCGCTTTTTCGGGTGGGTAATCTCCGTGCAAATGGGCCACGAAATGATCGTCAGTCGTTGATTATCGATCACTGATCGAACGGTGGATGATGAACGAGTTGTTTTGCGAACACGAAAGGATTAGAGGGGCGATTGAATGTTATTTGAGTTCCGCCTAAAGGCTCATGATGTGTTTTTCGTGAGCTTCATATGTGTTTCTGTTATGCTGCCATTTTCAAAATGTAGGCAGAAGAACGGCTGACTGTGTCATTCCCATTGGAAACATTCCATCGCACCTGTGCCATGCTGTTACAAATCCATTTGGGCACATCAACCCCAAATTACAGATCGATATTATTAGGGCCCATCAACCCCTAGTGCAGTTGTTACATGCCCTAAAGAAGTTAGTCATCAGAATGCCTCACCTCCAAAGAAGTTCCATCACTAAAAACATCCAAAAACTACATCTATGAAGATCAACACAGGTAGGCCTTCATTAGGGTGCGCTGCAATGCAAACCATACATTGACAAGGTGCTATGTAGTGCACTTGGTCCCTTTTTTGCTTGTGCTAAGCGAATTTGAGCAAATTTCTATGAGGGTTTGAAGATTCCTTATCCATTGGAAGCCTCTAGAAGTTTCTCAATTCCACTTGCTCCTTTGAGTTCGCATTTGGATGAGAAAGGGAATTAGGAAACATCAATCCCCTATCCCTTCTTCCATGGAACTGATTTCTAAATTTAGAAAGGCATTCATTATCTCCATTGATGGCATAACCTCTTTCACTCACCTATAAATAGATCACTCATCTAAGAGATCAAGGGCTGAAAAATATTGAGTTGTAAGGAGATGTTGGTGGTATGAGATTAGAATTGAGTGCAAGTATTGTAATAGTGTTGGAGTGTCTTGCTTGTCATGAGGTTGAAGAGGAATTGAATTGGAAGAGTGTTGTTGGATCGAGCTCATATGGGTTGTAATCATTCCTCTTATCAATAAAGTTTTCAAGACTTTTCCTTATGCTTGTGTTACATGTTAATGCTTTCATATGTATATCATGTTCTCGATTCCATGTTATTTATAAGCAATATATCATTATCATTTGCCTTGATGGGTCTTTGATTCTGCAGTTGTGCAGGTACGTTCCAAGCAGCTTAAGTATGGAAAGGAGTAGCAAGATCAGTCAAGGGAGACAAGAAGCTAGCGAAAACTACAAGTAGGTTTCTCTCCTCTCTTGTTTTATTTGTTGATAATAGAAAAAGATTGAGATTAATTTGCCTATTGTTTCTAGACCTACTACTATATCTAGAGGGTTAGGCATTTGTCCAAGAACACTAAATATTCCTTAAACAAATTGGCGACTCCGCTAGGGATAGTTTATCCTTCTTAGTAGCTTATCAGCCTCTTAAGACATTTCTACATACTATACTTGTGGTCGTTTATTGATTTCAATCATCTTTCATTGAAAATTGAGTCGAAATTGTGACAAAATTGCCTTCAGAATTGCTTATTGTCTTTGGTGCAGTCTAATGAAGGACACAGTGCGCTGCAGTGCACTTCCCACATAGGTTCAGTGCAATTCATCGCATTGTCTCTAACTGTTGCTTGCGTTGATCCCCTTAGGGTCAGTTTCCCATCTAGGAACTGAAAGTTTTTGCCAATTTTCCCTTGTTTGAATGAGTTGTTGAATGTCAATGATGTTTTGTCTCTGAAACCAGTTTTTCATCTCTTTAATTTGGCCCTATTTCGACTGGATTGTTGGATGTTTTTTATGTATTTATTTTATCATTTACAATCCACTTTCCAAAGGTAGTTTTGATCGATTGTTTTGTCGATAGAAAAGTGTCGTAAAATCGTCATTTTCTTTGAAAAATGAAGTGTCGTAAAAGTCTTCCTTCATAAATAATTGATTGATTTACTTGTGCATTTGATTTGTATTTTCATTTAAAGTGTCGAAAATCTTCATTTCTTTAAAATCGAAATTGTCGTACAATCTTCCTTTCCCTTTTAAAAGAAATTGTCCTAAATCGTCGTTTTTTGTGAAAAGAGTTCTGAATCGTTTTTGCATTAGTTTTTCTTATTGCATCATTCACATTAAGAGAAACTGAAAATAAATACATGCAATTTGCATTTTATAGCTTGATTTTGTGTGTTCAAAAGGAATGGTTTAGGGAATTGCACTAGTTTGTGCTCTTTTTTGCTTGTTCAAAAAGTACTTCTATGCCCTATCCCTCATAGATAGGATTTTCATTGCTAAAACTAAATGGAAGGAGTGCTTCTCATTCTAGTTGCATTCTTATGAATTTCAGAACACATCACGCGGTGAACTTGAAAGGCAAACTTTAAGCAAGATCAACTTAAAATTTACATCAATTAATCTAAAAACGCATTGGAACTTAACAAAAAACATCTAGAGCTCTAGGCTAGAGACGTGTTCCGACATCTTTAAACCTAGTGGCTATCATTTTCATTGAAGTTTGGGTGATTCCTCCTCTCTGATTCGATAAGTGTTAGTACGGACTTGTGCTCCCTATACCATCGAGTATATAGTGGGAGACCCCAATAGGTTGAAATCCTTTATCCCTAGGAAGCCGAGTTTGCCACCTTACCGATCTCAATGCATCGAACACAGCATTTTGGAAGATTGATTTCCGTACGTAAAGTCCTTGGTCATTTCTCTCTCATTTATCACCAAGGTGTATATTGCAATTTTGTTATTTGTCTAGTAAACCCTCTTGTCTAGAATCCCCATAGCAATCACTTCCGTTCTTTTTCGACTCTTTAAAAGTAAAAGAATCATTTGAGCACTTGTCCTTTCAGGCTTATTAAACATCGAAGGCGACTAGAGTCATATTTTGCTTTTTCTTGACTCCTTAAAAATAAAAAAGCGAAGTTGTGTTCTAGTGTCGTAAAATTAATTGACCGCGGATAACACCCTCCACGCTCACTCCTTAGTTGATCTTAGGTTGAAACATATGGCGACAAATCTAGAGTCCACCGATCAAGGAATCCCTTTTGATGGGAATCCTAGTCCTTTTCCTTCTTTCAAAAATATTGGTGCTCCTTACATGGCTACATTGTCCCTTCCGGGATTTACAATTAGCTTGCTAGTGTGGTTGTTTCAACATCCTTGGTTCAAAATGTCGTGATTTCTCCACAATCGAATACACCTCCAACTAGACAAAATCAACCTCCAGTTGATCCTAAATTTGACCCTTTGCCTTCTTCCTTGTTTGTTTCTTCCTCCCCTTCTTCCTCTTCGCCTGGTGAAAGTATTGGTACTACTAACCAAGTGGCTAAGAAGAAGAAGAAGAAGCAAATTCAGCAGAGGAGCAACCAAGCAACCATTGCTTTGAATGCAACATCTGATGAGAAACCACCCATCAAGCCTCACAAAGTTCGATATCCATGCAAAATTTGTGCGGGAGACCATCTTATTCGAAATTGTCCTGATATTCCTCAGATCTTAGAAGAATGGTCTTCCCATTCACATCATCATGTGTCATAAACTTTTTGAGATCATGTTGGTGGCACACCATCAACTAGTGGTAGTAAAGTTCATGGATAGAAGGGTAAAGTTAATTTTCCCTGTAGGTTATGTGAAGGGAATCACCCCATTCACCTTTGTCCCTATCTGGATGAAGCCAAAAGAGTGTAGGATAACCGTCCTGCTTCACCGCAGCGATTTCCATTTGGTTACAAGAAACTATCCCTAAATCCTTCACTAGTTGATGAACTGACTGACCAAAATCAACTGTCGATCAAAACCACTCTCTCTGAAAGTGAATCCTATGAGTCTATACCCGATCCAAATCAACAGGTCGAGGTAACAATTGACTCGATTTCACCTTCAGCTAATTGTACCTTTCCCGAAGGGAGTGACCATGATACCACTCAATTTCTTTTTGTTTCTTGAGATTCTAATGAGCTTTGGGGCAATCTTCTTGTTCCATCAAGACAGGAGGAAAATCCTCCCGTTTTCGTAACTTTAGGGGTTAATTCTCCCATTTCTACAGTACCCCCTCCAAGTAGTCTAGTCACTTCCTTTGATTGGAATCAACTCGCTGGATTCCATCTTCCCTCTTATGTGCCTTTTCAGATCATAGTACAGGTTTGTAATATGATTGTATCTGACACTATTATAAATGAAGGTGCATCAGTGAGCATCATTTCCTCAACTACTTGGCAAGCGCGCGGTTTGCCACCGCTTGTGCCTGTTACCCAGAATGTATCGACCATTAGGGATCCTCCCTCAGTTACCTATTACTTTGGGAGGAAAAATCATTTATCTGAACGTGATGGTAGTCCCAAGCCCTTTAGATTATAACTTACTACTTGGGCGCGATTATGTTTACGAAATGGGAGCTATTGTTTCAACACTCTTTCGAGTGATTTGTTTCCAGCAACAGAATTGTCACCATTGACCAGCTTTCATTTCTTGGTCCAAATATGGCTCCTAATCAACCATCTTCCCTAAAAGGTCCTTTTGTACCAATGGTATCATCCCCACCACAGGTTAATTATGTGGCAACCTATTCCATACCTACATCGACTGACGATCAATTCAGTGATGTTGTACATCATGTACTGGGGGCATTGGAACCAGATCTCTCCTTCATGACCTCTTATGAGTTGTGATTGAATCTGAGGATAGTTCCTGGTCTTGTGTCAACCTCGTTAAAAAATGAAACAAGGAATATGAGGATAGTTCCTGGTCTTGTGTTAGCCTCATTAAAAAATGAAACAAGGAATACGAGGACAATTCCTGGTCTTGTGTCAACCTCATTAAAAAATGAAATAAGGAGTATGAGGATAGTTCCTTGTCTTGTGTCAACCTCATTAAAAAATGAAACCAAAGATATGAGGATGGTTCTTTTACTGTGTCAACCTCGTTAAAAAATGAAACAGGTCCATGAGGATAGTTCCTGGTCTTGTGTCAACCTCGTTAAAAAATGAAACAAGGAATCTGAGCAGAGTTCCTTGTCTTGTGTCAAGCTCATTAAAAAATGAAACAAGGTCCCCTGGAGCAAAGTTCCAAGTCGAGTCTTTGAGTAGATCTCGTAAAATCCCAGTTGAGTCTTTCACTTGATCTCATAAAAGAACCTTCATTCCATCCACTTGATAGCCTTAAGCAGTCTACTTAGGTGAATGTAATGAAGCTTGGGGGCCATGCACCTAGTGGTAAAGTTAAGTTTCCCTGTAGGTTATGTGAAGGGAATCACCCCATTCACCTTTGCCCCTATCCGGACGAAGCCAAAAGGGTGTTGGATAACTATCCTGCTTCACCGCAATGACTTCCATCTGGTTATCAGAGACTCTCCTTTTCATCATGTTGGGGGCATGTAAACCAATTCAAGCATAGTTCCCTATGGTTCAAGCTTGTGTAAAAGTGAACCTATTTCCATTTTAACCCTTGTGATTGCCATTTTATTAGCCTCTTTCGTCATATGAGCCTTGGTTGTTTACATCCCATCGCCACCATCCCTTTGGCCGATCATACGCTTTCACTTGGTTGTTTTACATTTTTTGAGGAACAGTTGTAATGAGTAGTCTTATTAGCCAGCCTCTTCACATAAATCAACATGTTTTGAGAAGTTCCAACATCACCAGAACTAGTTGCTGCCCTAGACACTACTCGTTCCTCAAAATAGAGTCCTCTTTAAACTCTTTTCAGACTCTAAATATGAAAAAATTGTCGAGCGTTTGTCTATTCCAACTCGTTAAAGGATTGGAAACGACATCTCTCTTGTATTATTTTACGCTTTTTCGGACTTGAGAGATTATTTTATGAAAAAGAACTTATGGAGTTTCATTTTTGTCCCTTTTCATTGCATGTACAAATATAGTCGTCTACATATATAGACCCATGAATGGTTGACCATGAATGTACGACCATTGTACATTTGATTTAGTACTCCTGAAAATATCACAGCCCAAATGGATGAAACTAGATCCGGGGTCTTCAATCCTGTTCAATCTTTTTCTCAAGTACAAGTCTAACCATGTGAATAGATGTTCTGAAGTCGAACATGGAAAGACATCGTCTTATTACCAGCCAATGATGTAAGTCGTTAACAGACGCGAGAGGAATCACTGATAATGATAATGACCCTCAAGGTACTACAGTACATTTCGCATGGTGTGAATAAATGATTTGATGTCGAAAACCATGCAAAGTCTTTCAGTTGAAGGCCATTGATGTCAACCTATCGCCGGAAGCGAGAAACCTGCCATTGATGTATGCGAGCTTCAAGGTACTGAAGGGGTTTTTCTAAGTCAACTTCTTGGATGATATGTTGATGTCGACAAGAAGCAACTTCGTCGCAAGAGGGCCTTGATTTGTCCCACATCTACGACACGAAACGAGGTAAATGATTTTTGAGATGAGAATTGACTAACGACACAAGGTTTAGGAATGGTGGTCATGAAAATGAAGGTTTTAGGTATTGCAAAGGATGAAGTTTGAACTAAATGACTTCTCTTGAACATATCGATGACACTAAGATGAATTGGTAGCATTGACCCAAAACAAAGTAATGGATGGTATGATAGACCAATGGTGTGATAACCATCAAGCTGAATGACCCAACCCACATAGTCATGGTGATGAGGTGAAAGTGTCATGTTCAAGAGCGACTTGCTACCATAAAGTTTTCTTGGCTTTTTCCCATTTTCCCCAGTCATTGTTGACCAGTACCTCTTTATTTTTTATCAAGCTTGAGGAGGATAACATATGCTTGTTGTATAATTTCACCCTTCGGGCGAATCCATTGCTATTTGATGCTTTAACGAGTCTAGCAAAGGTGAAACTCAGTCTTATCTAGATGGACAAGTTTGTCGTTATTTGATGTTTTTAACGAGTTTAACGACAAAGATAACTTGGTCCTTTTCATGTTTTATGAAGTTGGAAAAGGGACGAAAAGAAAACTCCACAATTTCTTTTTCGTAAAGTAATCTCTCAAGTCCGAAAAACACGTAAAATAATATGTCAAGAGAGATATTGTTTCCAATCCATTAACGAGCTGGAAAAGACAAGCGCTCGGAAATATTTTCATATATAGAGAGTCTAAAAAGAGCTTAAAGAGGACTCTATTTTGAAGAACGAGTGGTGTCTAGGGCAGCATCTGGTTCTAGTGATATTGGAACTTCTCAAAACATGTTGATTTATATGAAGAGGTTGGCTAATAAGACCACTCATTGCAACTGTTCCTAAAAAAAAGTAAAACAACCAAGTGAAAGCGTATGATCGGCCAAAGGGATGGTGACGATGGGATGAAAACAACCAAGGCTCATCTGACGAAAGAGGCTAATAAAATGGCAATCATGAGGGTTAAACTAGAAATGGGTTCATGTTTACACAAGCTTGAACCATAGGGAACTATGCTTGAACTGGTTTACATGCCCCCAGCATGATGAAAAGGAGAGTCTCCGATAACCAGATGGAAGTCATTGCGGTGAAGCAGGATGGTTATCCAACACCTTTTTGGCTTTGTCCAGATAGGGACATAGGTGAATGGGGTGATTCCTTCACATAACCTATAGGAAAACTTAACTTTACCACTAGGTGCATGCCCCCCAAGCTTCATTACATTCACCTAAGTAGACTACTCAAGGCTATCAAGTGGATGGAATGAAGGTTTTTTTACGAGATCAAGCGAAAGACTCGACTGGGATTTTACGAGATCTACTCAAAGACTCGACTTGGAAATTTGCTCCAGGGGACCTTGTTTCATTTTTAATGAGCTTGACACAAGACAAGGAACTCTGCTCAGATTCCTTGTTTCATTTTTTAACGAGGTTGACACAAGACCAAGAACTATTCTCATGGACCTGTTTCAGTTTTTAACGAGGTTGACACAGTAAAATAACCATCGTCATATCTTTGGTTTCATTTTTTAACGAGGCTGACACAAGATAAGGAACTATCCTCATACTCCTTGTTTCATTTTTTAACGAGGTTGACACAAGACCAGGAACTGTCCTTGTATTCCTTGTTTCATTTTTTAATGAGGTTAACACAAGACCAGGAACTATCCTCATATTCCTTGTTTCATTTTTTAATGAGGTTAACACAAGACCAGGAACTATCCTCATATTCCTTGTTTCATTTTTTAACGAGGTTGACACAAGACTAGGAACTAGTTTTATAAGCTGAGCATGGGTATGCCTTCCCTCAGCTAGATCATGAGAAAAATCAAATTATCATGATATATGTATCGTAATTGATGCAGGTCACCTTCTGTTTCGAAACGTCCTCTCCTCGTGATAAAGCATTTCACCCGACATATATATATTTACGACTTCATGCTTTAGGGGGAAACTGTTACAGATCCATTTGGGCAAAACCCAAAATTATAGATATATATTATTAGAGCCCATCAACCCCTAGTGCAATTGTTACATTCCCTAAAAACGTTAGTCATCAGAATGCATCACCTCCAAAGAAGTTCCATCACTGAAAACATCCAAAAACTACCTCTAAGAAGATCAGCACAGGTAGGCCTTCATTAGGGTGCGCTGCAATGCAAACCATACACTGACAGGGTGCTATGCAGTGCACTTGGTCCCTCTTTAGCCTGCGCTAAGAGAATTTGAGCAAATTTCTGTGAGGGTTTGAAGATTCCTTATCCATTGGAAGCCTCTAGAAGTTTCTCAATGCCACTTGCTCCTTTGAGTTCACATTTGGATGAGAAAGGGAATTAGGAAACATCAATCCCCTATCCCTTCTTCCATGGGACTGATTTTTAAATTTAGAAAGGCATTCATTATCTCCATTGATAGCATAACCTCCTTCACTCACCTATAAATAGATCACTCATCTAAGTGATCAAGGGCTGAAAAATATTGAGTTGTAAGGAGATGCTGGTGGTATGAGATTAGAATTGAGTGCAAGTATTGTAATAGTGTTGAAGTATCTTGCTTGTCATGAGGTTGAAAAGGAATTGAATTGGAAGAGAGTTGTTGGATCGAGCTCATATGGGTTGTAATCTTTCCTCTTATCAATAAAGTTTTCAAGATTTTTTCCTTATGCTTGTGTTACATGTTAATGCTTTCATATGTATATCATGTTCTTGATTCCATGTTATTTATAAGCAATAGATCATTATCATTTTCCTTGATGGGTCTTTGTTTCTGTAGTTGTGCAAGTACTTTCCAAGTGGCTTAAGTACAGAAAAGAGCAACAAGATTGGTCAAGGGAGACAAAGAGCTAGCGAAAACTACAAATAGGTTTCTCTCCTCTCTTGTTTTATCTGTTGATTATAGAAAAAGATTGAGATTACTTTTCCTATTGTTTCTAGACCTGCTACTAGATCTAGAGGGTTAGGCGTTTGTCCAAGAACACTAAATATTCCCGAAACAAATTAGTTCCCTATGGTTCAAGCTTGTGTAAAAATGAACCCGTTTCCAGTTTAACCCTCGTGATTTCCATTTTATTAGCCTCTTTCGTCAGATGAGCCTTGGTTGTTTTCATCCCATCGCCACCATCCCTTTGGCCGATCATACTCTTTCACTTGGTTGTTTTACCTTTTTTGAGGAATAGTTGCAATGAGTGGTCTTATTAGCTAGCCTCTTCACATAAATCAACATGTTTTGAGAAGTTCCAACATCATCAGAACTAGTTGCTACCCTAGACACCACTCGTTCCTCAAAATAGAGTCCTCTTTAAACTCTTTTTAGACTCTAAATATGAAAAGATTTTCGAGCGCTTGTCTATTCCAGCTCATTAAAATATTGGAAACGACATCTCTCTTGTATTATTTTACGCTCTTTCGGACTTGAGAGATTATTTTATGAAAAAGAACTTATGGAGTTTCCTTTTCGTCCACTTTCAAACTCTCTAAACATGAAAAGGACCAAGTTGTCTTCGTCGTTAAACTCGTTAAAAACATCAAATAGCGACAAACTTGTCCATCTAGACAAGGCCAAGTTTCACCTTTGCTAGACTTGTTAAAGCGTCAAAATCCAATGGATTCCCCCGAAGGGTGAAATTATACAACAAGCATATGTTATCCTCCTCAAGATTGATAAAAAATAAAGAGGTATTGGTTAGCAATGACTAGGGAAAGGGGAAAAAGTTGGGAAAACTTTATGGTAGCAAGTCGCTCTTGAACATGACACTTTCACCTCATCATTGTGACTATGTGGGTTGGGTCATTCATCTTGATGGCTATCACACCGTTGGTCTATCATACCATCCATTACTTTGTTTTGGGTCAATGCTACCAATTCATCTTAGTGTCGCCGATATGTTTAAGAAAATTCATTTAGTTCAAACTTCATCCTTTGCAATACTGTAAACCTTCATTTTCATGGCCGCCATTCCTGAACCTTGTGTCATCAGTTGATTCTCATCTCCAAAATCATTTACCTCGTTTCGTGTCGTAGATGTGGGATACATCAAGGCCCTCCTGCGACGAGTTGCTTCTTGTCGACATCAGCACATCATCCAAGAAGTTGACTTAGAAACACCTTTTCAGTACCTTGAAGCTTGCATACATCAATGGCAGGTTTCTCGCTTCCAGTGGTAGGCTGACATCAATGGCCTTCAACCGAAACACTTTGTATGGTGTTCGACATCAAATCATTTATTCACACCATGCGAAATGTACTGTAGTACCTTGAGGGTCATTATCATTATCAATGATTCCTCTCGCGTCTGTTAATGGCTTACATCATTGGCTGGTAATCAGATGATGTCTTTCCATGTTCGACTTCAAAACATCTATTCACATGGTTAGACTTGTACTTGAGCAAAAGATTGAATGAGATTGAAGACCCCGGATCTAGTTTCATCCATCCGGGCTGTGATATTTTCAGGAGTACTAAATCAAATGTACAATGGTCGTACATTCATGGGTCTATATTTGTAGGCAACTATATTTGTACATGTAATGAAACTTCATAAGTTGAGCATGGGTATGTCTTCCCTCAGCTAGATCATGAGAAAAATCAAATTATCAGGATATCTGCATTGTAATTGATGCAGGTCACCTTCCATTTTGAAACCTCCTTTCCTCGTGATAAAGCATTTCACCCGACATATATATTTACGACTTCATGCTTTAAGGGGCAACTGTTATAGATCCATTTGGGCACATCAACACCAAATTACAGATCGATATTATTAGGGCCCATCAACCCCTAGTGCAGTTGTTACATGCCCTAAAGAAGCTAGTCATCAAAATGCCTCACCTCTAAAGAAGTTCCATCACTTAAAACATCCAAAAACTACCTCTAATAAGATCAGCGCAGGTAGGCCTTCATTAAGGTGCGCTGCAATGCAAACCATACACTAGTAGGGTGCTATGTAGTGCACTTGGTCCCTCTTTGGCCTGTGCTGAGCGAATTTGAGCAAATTTCCGTGAGGGTTTGAAGTTTCCTTATCCATTGGAAGCCTCTAGAAGTTTCTCAATGCCACATGCTCCTTTGAGTTCACATTTAGATGAGAAAGGGAATTAGGAAATATCAATCCCCTATCCCTTCTTCCATGGAACTGATTTCGAAATTTAGAAAGGCATTCATTATCTCCATTGATGGCATAACCTCCTTTACTCACCTATAAATAGATCACTCATCTAAGAGATCAAGGGCTGAAAAATATTGAGTTGTAAGGAGATGTTGGTGGTATGAGATTAGAATTGAGTGCAAGTATTGTAATAGTGTTGGGGTGTCTTGCTTGTCATGAGATTGAAGAGAAATTGAATTGGAAGAGTGTTGCTGGATCGAGCTCATATGGGTCGTAATCTTTCATCTTATCAATAACGTTTTTAAGACTTTTTCCGTATGCTTGTGTTACATGTTAATGCTTTCATATGTATATCATGTTTTCGATTCCATGTTATTTATAAGCAATAGATCATTATCATTTGCCTTGATGGGTCTTTGTTTCTGTAGTTGTGCAGGTACTTTCCAAGCAGCTTAAGTACGGAAAGGAGCAACAAGATTAGTCAAGGGACACAAGGAGGTAGTGAAAACTACAAGTAGGTTTCTCTCTTCTCTTGTTTTATCTATTGAATATAGAAAAAGGTTGACATTACTTTGCCTGTTGTTTCTAGACCTGCTACTAGATCTAGAGGGTTAGGCGTTTGTCCAACAACACTAAATATTCCCAAAACACACACTATAAGAGGGTGTTTCTGTAACAGGAATGTGTTATAAAGCACGCAGATCCAGAGGGCCATACGTAGAGCCATAGAGCCACAGAGCTAGAGGGCCAGACGCAGAGCCACAGAGGAATGATTCCTCATGATTGCACATAGAGGAACGGATGGAAATCACAGAGTCGAAGGATTCTTCAAAGGCTAGAGAGCCAAGTGAAGAAGGGGCGCTCCCTTCAGAAGTTTTCCCTTGAGAGAGCAAGTTTCCCTTCAGGGAGCTCACAGCAAGAGCCAAGAGCCAGAGCTGAGAGCTAGAGCCGAGAGCTAAGAGCCAAGAGCCGAGAGCCGAGAGCCAGAGCCAAGAGCTAGAGCCAAGAGCCAAGAGCCAAGAGCCAAGAGTCGAGAGCCAGAGCCGAGAGCCAGAGCAGAGAACGAAGAGCCAAGGGCCAAGAGCCGAGAGCCGAGAGCCAAGAGCCAGAGAGCCAAATAGCCACGGATAAAAATGGCATTCTAAGTCCATTGGTTCAGTTGTAAACCATTGGAGTTGAGTGTGGAACTTGTAAAATAATTCAAGCCATAATCCCAAAGAGCCTAGTCGAATTGATTATAGCTCAAGGAGACGTAGCCCAAGATATTAGGGTGAACTCCATATCATATTGTCATCTTTTGTGATTTCTTATTGCTGCATTGCATTTACTGTTATATGTTTAAATATCAGTTTAAGCAAATGAACTCAAGCACTTGAATAGTTAAAGGAAAACAAAGCATACACTTATTTCAAGTTCTTAATTCTGCATTTGTCAACCTAAGATAGATCTTGGAAATTGTTTAAGCTTTGAAGTGGGAGAGGTTCTTGTAAGCAGACAAGAAGCCTTTAGGTCCCCATTTCAGATCATTAGGACCCAATTGATGGAAGTCTATTCATCTTGATGATCCTTTCAACTATGGAGTAATGTTGTTGATATTGTGTCACTGACTTTTCTCTTTGTAGGCATGGTATGTTATGCAATGAGCAGTCATTCCAGGAACCTAGGAATGACAATGAATCTATCTAACATCAAAATTTTCTCTTTGTAGGCATGGTATGTTATGCAATGAGAATTCATTCTGGGAACTTGATTCCTAAGGTAACATTTTCATTGATTTGATAGATGCATAAGCACCCTTATCAAAATGATTTAGGGTAGAGATTATAGGCACAAATATATGAGGATCTATGCCTATGTGGAGGGTAGAGGGAAGCTCTACCCTTCCGATCAAAAATATCATTAGTTGGGTTCCCCCGCAGTGCTTGGGTGCTCCTTTGTCCGAATGACTAGCCAATCAGGGAATGGATGTTTGATAGTATTGGATAATTACGTATATAACACAAGAACATAATTGTTAGTGTAGGTGCTTGAATGGGCCCTTATAGGGATAGGTGATTCTATGGGCTTCGGCTAGGTAACCATCCCTTTAGTTGTACTGGAGGCTGCAGATAAAAAGTTCGCTTGAAACAAATTCTTGAAAAACTTTGCATTCACTATTTTCATTCACATCTTCAATCTGGGATTAGACATGAATATCTTACTCAATAAGTCTTGGAATTTCATGGGATAACCTAACCGAATTTCGTGGGGGCAAGGCCATATTTGATGTGATAAAAGTGCCACTTGATTGCCTAAAGAGAAGGTAGACAGATAGGGATACGAAAGAGGTAACTAAACCATGCCTAAGGATGGGAACTAAAGGATGGTGGACGGTATCTAAGCCCAAGGATGGGAACTAATAACTCAAGCCTGGTGAGGGCCTCTAATGCTGGTGAATCAATGGATTATTGGGTCGCGTTGATGCTAAACGCTAGTGAATCAACGAATTATTGGGTCGCGTTGATGCTAAAGAAGCTGGTGGCGTTCTCTCGGTGAGAAATTGGTTAATTCTCATAATCAATTGTTGAATCAAGAACTTAATCAACCAGAGAAACTTCTGTTGAGTCAACAACTGAATCCACCACTGCTCAATCAACTGCTCCATCAATAGCATAACCAACTGATCGGAAGAAGGATTGGAAGGAAGATTGTTCAGTTACTTTCTTATAAGAAACCCATGTTCTAGCTATTGTATGGAGGTTGTTGCTTTTATGCCATTAGCACCTGAGGCTATCTGTCTTTGCTCTTTGAAAGGATATTCTTTGCTATTATAGTAGTCTGATATTGAGTTGCAGGGGTTAGATTTGAGGTTATAGTGGCAATGAAATTGGTTTCTAAATCAGTAAATCAATAATGAAATTGGTTGTAATGGCTTTAGTACCTGAGGCTATCTGTCTTTGCTCTTTGAAAGGATATTCTTTGTTATTATAGTACTATGATATTGAGTTGCAGGGTCAGATTTGAGGTTATAATGGCAATGAAATTGGTTTCTAAATCAGTAATGAAATTCGTTGTAATGGCTTTAATTTACCCTTGTTTCTCAACAGAAGTAACATTATTCATTATTCAACAAAAATGGTAACATTATTCAGCAAAAACATAAATGTATGTCTCCAACAACTGATGAATAGAATGAATGTAACACTGTGCACACACTCAGTTTGTATGTTTCCAACAACTTCTGAATAGAATGAATGTAATAGTCTCTGAACACTTTGATTGCATATCTCCAATAGTTGATGAGTAGAATGAATGTCTGAAATGAAAATGAGTAAGAGTTGATGTTTTATAGTTTTTTCATATAGAATTTAATTGGTACGGAAGATTGGCATAGATTGCCATCTCCCAAATTCAAATGTGTGGCCTGGATTGATTTGTACATGATCAAATGCTTGATAATCTTTGATGGTTGATCCATGTGCTTTCCTGTTTTTAATTCCTGAATTGAAAAGTATGGTGTGTTTAATACTTGAATTCAAAGGGTTGGTGACATTTATTGCATCCTCTGAACTAATTCCTGAATTGAATGTTGTCATTTATTGTCTTTAATCCTTAATGGAATGTTGAGAATTGAATGTTGTCATTTATTGTCTTTAATCCTGAATGGAATGTTGTCATTTATTGTCTTCAATGGATTGAATGGTTAAATACACATGTACATATAGCTGACACACATTTCACCTATTCTTGTGCAGGTATTACTAAGCAATGGGATGTGTTGCTCCAGTGGAAATTTGTAGGTCATTATTTGATGGGATAGGTGTACTCCTGAATAGAATTCAATGGAATGTTTTGTAGTGCATTTTGACTTATTTGGTAATTCAGAGTTGGAGATATTTGGGACATCATGTCTTGTCAATATGTGATGTTAAGGTTTGGTATTTGACACTTGTTGGCCCAATCAATAGGTGGGCCCATTTTGGACTAGATTATATAACTTATATAACTTAATATAAACTATTTATGTGCATATTTTTGATGATTTATGAATATTTTTTGATGAATGTGTGGGACAAGTACTATAACTAGTATTGGTCCCTGCACAACAATAGAAGGCTCTCCCCTAAACCTCAGTGTGAATAACTCTTTTAGTCACTATTGTACCGTACCACTGCATCCATATTTCATTTTCAAGTTGCAACTATCCATAGGCGGCCATTCGTGGAAAAGTATTAATCCAATGTTTTAATGTTGAGCTATAAGTTTGCAATCTTAATTGGAAAGTAGAAAAGTATTATTATATTTTGAGTCCATTATTTATTAAAAAAAAATTTGTAAGGGAGACTATATATTAAGTTAATAATCTTGGAGATAATAAAGTAATATTTCAAATACCACTTTAAGTTTACCAAAGGCTATAGATATAGTTCGAAGAAACCTAGAAGATATTTTAAAGAGAGCACATCAAAGTCCATTAATTAAAAAGGAACTTTATTGTATCGTGGAGAAGTGGTTTTCTCATATGAAGAATATAAACACATTGGTCAAAGTATCATTGAGAAAATGATTGACGAAAACAAACCGAGATAATCATTGAAAAGAAGAAAATGGAGATTAGTAATAGAAGATTTTTAGAAACTTCACTAGTGTTGTTTTAGTGCTATTTAGAATTAAGGGGTTGCTTGTAGGAAAGATGTTACTATTTCTCTCTCCCGTCGAAGAAAAAGTTATATAAATTCTAAACTTGCTAACCAATTGGTGATTCCCGAGTCAAATGTAATCGTAAAATTAGACCGTTGGGATAAAAAACAATATGACATAACTGATTTTCAATTGAACATTGAGGATTATACTTTTATATCGAAATTCATTGTTTGATCTTTGTGGAAAGATCAAGGTGACATTATTTTAAGTTCATCCTATTAGTTTTGGTAGCATCGGATGTGCTCTAGCCATAAAAATTGGTAGAGATGCTAAGGCATATGAGTTCTAAAGAACCCAGAAACCATGTGGTGAAATTCCACCCAGATTGTATTTTATTAAAATAATTAATATTTTTAATGGGGTTCCTAAGTCTAAACTTAGGAAAAATAAAATATTAATGGGTATTAATCAAAATATAGGTGAGAATGATAATGAAGGTAGATCAAGTCATGGTTTAATCTTAGCCATTGATTAGAGACTTAATCTCGATCGTTGAAGTCTCAATGAGAAAAGTATAAGAAGGAGGCTTGGGGTTCATTTAGAAGCACACAAGGAGAGTAGCACTTAAGCTAATTTGAACTTTTGGGGTGTGGTTTGCTGAGAATTACAGAGTGAGTTTCTAGTGTAGAGAGGGGTAGTTCGACAGAGGGACTTCAGTCCAAGGCTGAGACTACATAGTAGAGAGGCAGAGCAACACCAAGGAGAGACATTGTAGCTCCAAAAAAGGTGACGAGGAGGCTAGAGGAGATGACACAGTCACCTAGAGGTAGCACTGGGGTTTCTGTGAGGCAGATTGAGCAGCAGTTCAGCAGATTGATTTCTACGCCGGGAAGGCTCATTGGGAGGGTGACTCATCTCCTAGAAGAGGTGAGGCAGTTCCAACACAGAGCTTGGAGCAGACATTGCTGCCTAGCGCTGAGGACAATGCAGTCACTTGTGGGGTTTGTTCATCCAGTTGCTCGATTCACCAAAATATCTGTCTCCGGATAGAGGTACTTCTGCCAGGTTTGTTCTCTATTGGGTGAACTGGATTTGGCACCCTAGTTGTATTCAGAAATTTGCTTAATAATAAAACCCTCATATCTGTTACACTAGTTTTCCCACACTAGGTTTTTCCGGGGACGTTTAGTCCAAAAATAAGTGTCCTTTGTGTGGTTTCTCATTTATTTTTCAGTACTTGATCTGTATATTGGTGTGGGATGCAGTGTATTTGCATTAATATTTTATGAATAATTCTGAAAATAACTTGTTAAAATGAAGAACACAAGTAGGTAATGCAAATCAATTCACTGCAGTAGGATTTCTGGTTTGTTAGATTCAGAAATTTTCACATGGTATCAGAGCGATTGTAGATCAAAGAAGACTGAAGCCATCAACGAAAGGACAAAAGAAAATATGTGTGTGAAGACATATGTCCCGAGTGACAGCGCAGTTTCTGGCTGAGAGCATATGAGGGGTGACACAGTCACCAAGGGAGGCTCACACCGAGCCTGTGTCAACCTGTTTGGGTGACGTTGTTGCTATAGAGGGCAGCGCAGTGGTCACTAGGCCAGTGCAGAGACTATTGAGTCTCATTTTTTCGGTTGTCATAGCTAGAGGTGCAGCGCAAATTTCAGCTGGAGTTGTTGGTGGAGTGTTGATTATGTGGGTGCAAAACAGTACCTAGTGGGGAAAAAGCAAGTAGAGGGAATCAGTTCCTCAGCAGATTTCTTGCCAAGAAATCTAGATCCAGTGTTGAGCAGCAACAAAGAGAGATTAGAGAGGGGTCATTCTACAATGGTTGACAGAAGAATTTTCGTAAAGGAAATCGAAATTCAGAGGGATCTTGTTCCTTAGAGGATTTCTAGCGCCAAAGAAATCCAGATCCGAGTTTTGTTGGGGCAGTAATGAGAGAGGGAGAAGAGAACCAATTCAACGTTTTTTGTTAGAGATGGCAGCCACATCTCCAGGAGGGAGGTGGGGTGATCTAGAGATGTAGTTCAAAAGGTCTACGTGTGGGCAGGATCCTTGAGGAGTCAACCTCTTGGATCATCACCTTCCTAAGAGAATCCAAGATTCAGCAATAGTGAGATGGACTTAGTGTCAGGTGATGTTGTGGATTGTTTGGAGAGACAGATGCAGTAGCCTGAGATCAGAGACTGATCAACGCATAGCAAGATTGGCAGCAATGCAAATGGCACAGTGCAGAAGCCAACAGTAGCGCAAAAGATTCAGAGGGTCAGAGACTAGTAGTAGTCAATTTCCAACATTTATGGTATTATGTTGAACACAATTAAGTTCAGTAATTTTGGATGTTTTTCAATTGCTTCTCTCAGCAACTGAGTTGCAGTACGAATGCAGTGTTAGTAGTAGCAGTGCTAGCAGCATAGCAGATGTAGCATTTGAAAGGGAGTTTTAGTACAGATGCAGCAGTGGCAGTGGCAATGTCATGGGTAGTAGTACAGTTGTAGCAGAAGTACAGTGTTGGTGGCAGCAATAGTGCGGAAAGGAGATGCTTCAAAAACAGAGTAGCATGTAGTTGGACATTGTTGCTAGAGCACATTCCTTGCTAAGAGAGAGTGTTATTTTTTGGTAGCATTAGATGTGCTTTAGCAATGAAAATTGGTGGAGAGGCTAAGGCACATGAGTTCTAAAGAGCCCATAAACTATTTGGTGAAATTCCACTCGGATCTTATTTTATTAAAATAATTGATATTTTTAATGGGGTTCCTAAGTCTAAACTTAGGAAAATTAAAATATTAATGGGTATTAATCAAAACATGGGTGAGAATGATCTAGAAGGCGGATCAAGTCATGTTTTAATCTTAGTCATTGATTAGAGACTTAATCTCAGTCGTTGAAGTCTCAACGAGAAAAGGATAAGGAGGCTTGGGGTTCATTTAGAAACACATAGAGAGAGAAGCACTTGAGCTAATTTGAAATTCTGGGGCGTGGTTTGCTGAGAATTCCGGAGTGAGTTTTTAGTGCAAAGGAGCAGTTCGGCAGAGGGACTTCAGTCCAAGACTGAGAATACATAGCAGAGAGGCGGAGCAACACCAGGGAGAAATAGCACAACTCCAAAAAGGGTGACGCAGAGGCTAGAGGAGATGACGCAGTCACTTAGAGGTAGTGTTGGAGTTTCTGTGACGCAGATCGAGCAATAGTTCAACAAATCGATTTCTACGCCAGAAATGCTCACTGGGAGGGTGACGTAGCTCCTAGAAAAGGTGACACAGTTCCATCGTAGAGCTTGGAGCAGCCATCACTGCCCAACACTGAGGACAACACAGTCACCTGTGGGGTTTGTTCATCCAATTGTTGGATTCGCCCAAATATTTGTCTCCATATAGAGATACTTTTGTCGGGTTTGTTCTCTGTTGGGTGAGCCAAATTTGGCATCCTAGTTGTATTCAGAAATCTGCTTAATAATAAAACGCTCATATCTGTTGCACCAGTTTTCCCACACTGGATTTTTCTAGGGAAATTTAGTCCAAAAATAAGTGTGTCCTTTGTGTGGTTGTCTCATTTATTTTTCAGTACTTGATCTGTTTATTAGTGCGGGCTACAATGTATTTGCATTAATATTTTCTGAATAATTCTGAAAATAACTTGTTAAAATGAAGAGCACAAGTAAGTAATGCAAATCAATTTACTGCAGTGGGATTTCCAGTTTGTTAGATTCAGAAATTTTCACACCCCCTGGATGAAAACACCAGAGTCCATCCTAAATATGAAGCAAAAGTTTTTAACATTTTCCTACATGAAGAAAAAAATAACACTACAGGACATTACATTGAAATTAGTTTCAGTAACAACAGAAGACCTACGAGATATATCAATAGTATTTTTTTCAATTAAGTAAAAAAAACAATTCGAAATATACAAAGAAAAGTTGACAAAAATCAACACTGACAAAAATGAAAAAGTTTCTCAACTTAAAGACCATAGTGAAAAATTACTGACGCAAATTAAGAATCTTAAGAAGGACAAGAAGTTGGAAAACAAGTTACAACAGCTTATCGAGAAGGAAGTGTCAAAATCTTTAAATGTAGAAATTAAAATTGAAGAAAAATGAATGAATACCAATTTAGTGAATATCACAACTCAAGAAGATGACAAGCTAGTTGAAGTAAAAACATATTTCAATGTTGTAGTTCAGATAATGAAAAATCCAAATAAAGATTTTGTAACCAACTCAACAACATTGGTATTTGAAGTAAATCAAGAAATTGCCACAAACATGATAAGGGAAAATCAAACCACAAAAACTCCTTATCAACATCTGAATCACAAGAGAAGACAACTCAATCACTTTGCATACATGTATCACTGAGAACAAAAACTATGAACTTACGTGTTGAAGACTACTAATGTCAGTGCAATTTAGTCTTATGATAAAATATCACACGAAGTATCTAGTAATCGCAAGATTCCACAAAAGATCAATTTAGGATGGTCAGATCTCTTCTCAATTTGACAATTTTATTTATCACTCCAAGAATCCTATCATCTAGTATCATCAAAGATGACTACTCAGACATTTCCAAAAGTTGCAAATAGATTACAAGACAAATAAACAAGATGACACACCTTGTTAGTTATAAGCTTTGAGGACAAAGCTTCTTTGAAGAAGAAGGCAATATTATGAATATAAATTATTATTTTTAACCATGGTGAATCGTTAACTCCTTAGACTAATTTGGGTGAGGCCCAAGGTCAAACCTCGTGGCTACCTTATAACACCAAGAGTATATTGAGCAACCTACAAGCCAGATATACCAGATCTTATGATTTAGCAAGAGTCGTTACTCTCGGAAAGTGGGGAGTCTACTCCTTGAGCCGAGATCATAGCAAGGCATATACTCAATGGGATTTGAACCGCAGTCTCATTGGTTTCACCACCGGAACTTACCATTAAACAACATATCAATGTACGTTATGAATGTAAACTATTAATAATAAATAATTAACAATGATTAATACACTGAACAAACATGTCTCATAAGGACATGACCAATCATGAAGGGGCACCTGCCTAGGTATATAAACAAGCTCTCATTTGTAATAATTTCATCATCTCATACATTCTATATATTTCTATATAAATATATTACTTGTCCTATAATGAATATTTACATATTTCAGATCTTCTGAGTATTCTACTATATATGTGAACTTTGTTAATAACATATAGCTATTTGTAAGTCATCCATCCTACATAGGCTACTGACTAGCAGACTGATCAATAGGAAAAAAGAAAATCTTGGGGGTTACCAACATGGATGAGTAACAACTGCCTCCAAATCACTAGATTCAATAGCTCATATTTATTTCTGCTCAACATTGAGAAATAAGATATAAGTTACATTATATATATCCTTCCATTTTTTAATATGCTTTTATATATATATATATATATATATATATATATATATATATAGCCAAGGGGAGACAACCTAGTATCGTGCAATCTTGTAGTAAGTAATAAGAATGGCTCCACGGATATACTAGTGCAAAGTAGGATGATATGTGAACCTGTGTACGAATAGTTTCCTTATTTGAGTTTCAACTGGAACATCAACCTAAGGTTACTGGTAAAGAAAATTTTAAAGAATAATAATAACATAAAAAGACTATAAAATTGTCCCCTCTGGTATCATGTTTGTAGCTTCAGAATTAAAAGGTATTACAAAAGGAGAACCTAGTATCATGCAATCTTCGAGTAAGTAATAATAACGGCCCAACGGAAATACAAGAGCAAAGTATGGTGATATGTGAACCCAGGTATGAATAACTTCCACGTTCGAGTTTCAACTGGAATATCGACCTAAGGTTATTCGTAAAGAAAATTTGAAGAAAAAATAGTAATAACATAAAAAGATATATCACTGTGGTCATTCTGGTATCATGTTTGCAGCTTTGGAATTAAAAGGTGTTACGTGTGATTAACCATATGAGGTACTAGGTGTGATTAACCATGTATGGCTAAACTCACGTAGAAGTAATGAATCTAATACCTCATTCGTTAGAAGGAATATGTAGATTTATTGACTGCTGCCAGAATGTGTGAAATGCAAGGTGAAATACAGTAAAAATAAGGAAAATGAAGAAAATCATCAGTACAGGAAAAAGACTCTAATCATACTTGTAATGAATTAATCTTCACAGTAAAATCAGGATTTAAATGACAACAACTGTAAGATACAAAACCAAATCTGGAAGTTGAAAAGATTCATGCTGAGAAGTAGCAATTAAACAGATCAATTTCCTCGGATAATTATGAAAATATAATTCGCTCACCTCCACAAGAAAATATGGAATCAAACAAAAAAATTTGTAAAGGTGAGGTTTCAAGCTGAGAAGTACCAATCTATTTATTAGTACCCACAATCATGTTGCCATTTGTCATCAAATAGAATAATATGTTCTGACCGGAAGTGACCAGAAGGGTAAGGCGTTCAGAGTCATAACAAAGCAAAAGAAAAAAGAAATGAACACCATTTTCTAGTTGTCATAAGAAAACCTAACCTGAAATAGATGTTTTATGACATAGAACGTAATGGTATATCCCACTTAAAAGTCTCAATCTTTACAAGTGCAATTACAAGCCTTTTTTCTTGCAAGAGAAAATCTGAATATTGAGACTGCCTTCTCAAATTCCACATAACTCTAAAAGCCAAGTAATTGGAGACAATTATTGAAATAAATATTAAATTCAATGAAATGGGCACATGTTAGAGTGCTCGCAATGCCAATGCTAATAAAGAAATGAAAAAGAACCTGCAACAGCTTCTCAATAGTAGACCAGTGGTTATGTTACAACAGCTACAAAAGGAGTTTAAATTACTTGTAAGGTCCCATGGGTTTTAATTCACATCATCGATGCATTACATTGTGACTAACACCAAATCTTCCAATTCTGATTACATATATGATATGATGCATTACATTGTGACTAACATCAAATCTTCCAATTCTGATTACATATATGATATGTCCAGTAACGACTTTGCCTTATTGGATCTCAAATATTCCTGCACCCCACCCATAGACCAGGTTTTGTGTGCCACCTATTCTGTGCAAGATATTTTTATGAAAAGAAATGGAACCTTCGAATACAATACAACATCCTTTTGCTGATAAGTAATAGTAGCAGGGCAATCTTTCTACAAGCTTTAGATGATAATAAAGAACACATACAAGATACAGGTTAAATGGAGAGAGACTAATCTGATTTTGTCAAAGAAAAATATTTTCTACATGATAATGGATATATAGCTTCACTAATGTTATGGATCACTCCTCTATCATAAACATTGTTCTGCACAAAATCCTGCTTTTCTTTTCGCCACCTTGCAAATAATCCCTTGAAACTGAGGTAACAATTAAACAAACCACACTTTGAGTCATGGGTGTTTGCATCAGGGCTCATTTGCTTCCCTGCATAGTCAAGTTCAGCAGAGTGCTTCAGTGATTCACTAGCAGCTTTAACTTGAGCTAGACTAAGCTGCCACTTCTTGTAGCTGTCCCACTTGAAAGTCTGCAGATTCCAACATGATAAGGCATTATATTTCTTCCCACAAAAGTCACTTAACCTAGAAGAACCCAATCAAAATCCTAGGAAGAAAGAATGAGCAGTGAAACTACAAGAAAAGGATTTATTCAAGATGTGCAGAACCTCTCAAAATATAGCAGAAAATCTCCTGACATGCTTATAGCTTTACCTCATTGGTGGTGGTGTTAGTAATAACAAGGTAAACATGATAACCAAAGAATCCTGCTAGCAGTAAGGAAGTCACTGTCATGAACAATATTAAAAGTACTTGGGTATTGTAGGAGTTTAAAAACCACTGCATAAAGAGAAAGTATCAGTCAAAACAAATTCAAACTCTCTCTCACATTTCACAGAGCATAAGTAAATAATTGCGTGGAAGAAAGACCACATTATATTCTACACCAAAAACATAATATTACCTGTACAATGTGGGGAGTCAATTTGGAAAATGAATTTTCAATACCATAGTAAACTGGAAAAATAGATCACAAAAAAATAATGAGATACATATCTGATATTCTTTGATTCACAACTATAAAAGGTAGCAATTTATTTATTTTCCAGATGACCAACAGTGAAAATCACTAGCTAAATAACACTAGTATATGCAAGACTATGGCATGAAGGCCTCAAATAAACCTCCACAAAATTTTCTGTACCAGTTAAAATACGAAACACCTTTCGTTCCTTTAATTCACCCGCTAGAATTGCAGCAAGGATAACCACTCCATATAAGCAAAGGAAAAAATGCCTACAACAAGCAATTATCACAGAAAAATGGCTATAGTGAGAGAACGTACAACAGTTTCAATGCACATATTGATCTGGTTGACAAAAACGATATGCTTTCTAAGAAGAAAATTTCAATGAGCTAAATGCATGAAACATTTTACATTAAAGCACAAAAATCATGCCAACAAGTGGTGCCATGATGGTATTTACGAACTTGTACTTTCAGCTTAACCAAATAGAACTCCAAATGTATTAGGATGAAAAAAGGACATTATTAATATCCAAAGATGGCCAAAAGCTCAAAGGTCAACAGAACCATTATGTACAGGATATGCAATATATCAAAGGATAGTGCATATGGCATCCATAACTAAAAGTAACAATAACACAGCAACAAACAAAGTAAAAAATATCTTACATGAAAGTACACTGTCAATATGATACAAATTTCACCTAAGTCGAATATTTTAACATCAACTTCTAAAATGCCTGTAAGATAATGTCATCTCACAAGGAGATGCCTACAGCAGGGCATCTGTTTCAGTCCCACTGTATGATACTCGAAGACCACCGACACCCTGCTTATCATTCTGCACTACATCTTATCTTTCAAAGTAAAATACCCCAAAGCCACTCTGGAAAAAACAGTGTCCCAAAGGATTAGAAATAGGAAAAGAAACAGCAGGAAACAAGCTTCCAAAACTGGAACAACTGGGATCCATTATGGATATAAAACTTGGCTAGAAACAACCAGGAAAAAGCAAAAATGGCAAGCATGTAAAGACAGAGAATGGCGCTGGTTGAGGAGGTGTCAGTCCATCTGGAAATCACATTCTTCTTTTAAGCACAAAGTTTAGCCCACAGGGGGTACTCAATTGGCAATTGCATCGCCTTGATAATGAAGTGCTATGTTCCTTGTGATTCCAGGTTCAAACCTCCCCGTGGTTCAGCCAACAAAAAAAAAAATTTGGGGTTGGCTTCTGCTTCATCAAGGGTAGGCTGTCAAAGTATGCTTTATAAAACATGTGTGATAGATGCTACCTGTGTTTTTCTGTGGCAAGGATCAAACAGTTGAGCATGTCAGGCTGCTAAAGTGTTTTGGGCATGGTTTCAGGCTGAATTTCAGCCCCTCTTCACTGCCCCACTTTCATGGAAAGCTCCTCTGATAGGTGACACTTAAATGATTGGGGACAGCTGCAAAATTGCGTGGCACTCAGTACAGTTATCGTTATCGGCTTTTTTTAGAAGTGTCAATGTTTTAAAACATGGACAGAGTTGACTTGGGAATAATCAACTGGGACAAGTTGAGCCCTGACCACTTCAACTTGGCCAGCAGCTCAGTTTGGGGAGGCAGTTTCTTAATGAACTGGAAGGAATGACTTAGCCAGTTCAGTACTGTTGCCACAAAATCTAGCAGGACTTGTGAGGGTGTCTCACAAGGTAAGAGCTAGACCAGGGGACAACAATAGGAAGTGTGGCCCATTGTCACCATAGCCACTACCTCCTGCTCTTTTGTGGACTTTCACCACTAGGGAGCCTTCTCTATATTAGGTCACTTAAAGGATTTATCAAGAAATAGGGCTAAAGATGGCAAGGGTAGACCAAGGAGGGCTGTTCTTCTCAAGGACAGGGCTAAGCTAGCACAACAAGCCAATTCGCATCCTCCAAAAGGCCTAATTAGGGCACGCCGTATAACGTGACCTAGGGCTTGAGAATAAGCAAGGTTATTAGGACCAATGTTGTGAAAATCGTGCTCAGGATTAAATCAGCACGGGGAACAAATCGGAAAAAATTGGAATTATCGAGAAAAAATCGGAAAAAATGGGGAAAAAATCGTTTGGTACAAAAATATTCATTTTTTTTCAATTTTTTTAATATCTAAACCATCTACAACATAAAATAAATACATTGACACATAAATATGATAAAAAAAGCTAATATATAAGATGTTTAATATCATTTCTAGCGCTAAAATCACACATAACATTGAATCATGTCCTGAATAGTAAGTCCTGACTCCTGAGTCCCAAATCAGCCTCAAAATATCAACAAAAAATATGATAATGTATCTCATCATGTCATAATGTCATATACAATAAAATGAAAGTCTAATCCTATTGATTTCCTCTGCCCCTCTTGCGAGAAAATGCCACAGCTTTCCCTTTCCCTCTAGATGTAGATGCTGGTGCCTGTGCTGGTGGAGATGGCAGTGGAGTCTGATGTGCTCTAAAAGCTGAAGAACTAGAAGTAGGAGCTATAGGAGGTAGACCACGTCCTCTACTGGTGGCAGGGGTAGCCCGGGCAGGTGGTGTCACCTGGAAACATTACAATCTCCCAATCCTGAAAAACTGATAAGTCTGTTGGATTTTAAATGAAATCTAAAATTCTACTTTCTCCATATGAAATCCAATGAGGCTAGAACCACTCTCAAAAATCCTGAGTCATTTCATGGTAATGTTAAAAATTTAAGTAAAAGGATGAAAATGAAGATTAAGGAGAATGTCACTTTTACTTCAAGAATTTAACATTACCATGAATAGCATATCCATACTAGGGCCTAGACTTGATCATTAAGCTGCCCCACTCAAAAATTATTTGTTTCTTTAAAAAAAATTGCATGAAAAAACCCAAAAAAACGTTATAGAACTACGCTATCGCGACCCCCGGCGATTTTTTAAGTTTTTATCGCGATTTTTTCGTTTTTATCGCAATTTTTTCATAAAATCGGGATTTTTTCATAAAATTGCGATTTTTTCAATAAAAATCGGCAAAAAAAATCCGGCGATTTTTTCGTTTAATTATCGCGATTTTATCGGCAAAGGGAAAAAATCGCGATTTTCACAACACTGATTAGAACTACCTTGGATCACAAGGCCAAGAAAAGGCGTCCAATAGATGGATGCCTTCAATTTATGGAATAAGAAGCCTTCAACAAGCCCCAAGTTGAAGTCTAGCGCAAACTAGGGCATTTCTAGGGCACAATTTGTTGAGATACCAAGTGTTGAGTATATTAGGTTTGATTTCTCTTCTTGATAATTACTTGAGAATGTTATCAACTTTCTTATTACTTATTATGTTCTTCTTCATCAAGCAATTATACAAATTTTCAAATCATAAAGATCACAAAGGGACAAGAGGCCCCAAAAATTAGGCTCCAAGCCAGGGCAAAACCCCACAAGGGGGAAAACCCAACAATCATTTTCTTATAGAATCAGATCAAAATGAGATATCCAAGACCAAGACCAAGACCAAAACTGCCACCAAAAATGCCAAGTCAAACCCTCCTCCAAGTCACCTCCAAGGTCAAAGTCAATGATGGTCAAACTGTCCCAAATCTGGTCACTCCTGAAATTTTGGTCCTGATATTTCGGCCCCTGAAATTTTGGGCCTACAGTAGCACAGAAAATTCAGCCTTCAAATCTGAAATTCGATCAAGCAAAAAAAATATTCTTTTCTTCTTTGACTTCATTTCTCTCTCCTTTGACTTTTGTTTCTTGTCCTCTTTTGCATGGTTTAGATGTACATCTTGTGTGATAGAATGATCTCCAAGAGGGTCGAACTTCTTATATATAGTTGTCCAGGAGGTCGAACAAGTGTCTCTTGGAGGCCCAGGCCGACTTGACATTTTGTGGACTTATTGACTCAACATAAAATTCAAAATTCTTTTCTTACAAATGTCCAAATGGGACATGACTCAAGTACATTTTTCTTTGACTCATAATAAATTCTTTTTTACTCTATAAGCATGAAGAACATGCTTTGACCAAAAATAAATATAATAATGAATATAATAAATACATCAATGATAGTTTTACATTACATTATGAAGACCAACACTAGTTACAACTTCAACACAATTTACCTAGGGCACGGGACATTTGCCCTAAAATAGAGATACTAGCCACGGGAATGACTTGGTTTTGAGGAAAATACCTCACCTACACGTGTTGAATCCCTCTACCAAGGAACTTGTTGATTTGGGGTAGCATCAGATGTGCTCTAGCCATGAAAATTGGTGGAGAGGCTAAAGCACGTGAGATCTCCAATACCCAAAAATGGTTTGGGCAGATTCTAAATAGTTTGGGAGATATTAAAATAATTAATATTTTTTGGAATCCCTAAGTCTCTTAGGGAAAATAAAATATTAATGTGAATTAACATAAAATTGTGTTAGAAGGGTCCAAAATTCATGGATCAAGCCAGAGTTAATCTTAGCCGTTGATTAGGGACTTAATTTCGGCCGTTGAATCGTCAACGAGAAAAGTATAAGAGGAGGCTTGAGGGTCACTTGGACAACACACCAAGTTGATCAAGAATTCGATTTTCTGGGGCAGGGCTTGCTGAGGAAATCAAAGGAGTGATCAGAGTTGCAGCTGAGGGGCAGTGAATACAGAAGCAGAGAGGCAGAGAGGGTACCAGGAGCATCAGCGCAGAAGCCGGGAGAGAGGGATGCAGAGCCAGCTAGAGGCCACACAAAGCCAGTCAGGGCCCACACAAAGGCAACCAAGAGCTGTGCAGTGCCAGAGAGAGCCAGCGTGGGTGACGCAGAGGCTCTAGAGGCTGATGTAGTGCCTCCAGAGGCTGACGCAGGGCAAGTTGGGGTGACGTTGGGCTGATGCTAGGCCAGAGAGGCTGACGCAGTCCCTAGAGGCAGACGTTGGAGATTTCGTGGGGCAGATTGGAGCTGAGAGCTGTTGGATTATTCATCCAAGGGTTTAGCCGGAATATCTGTCTACGACTGAGAGGTTCTACTACCGAGATCATTCTCTATTGGGTGAGCCGGTTTGGCACCCAGATTGTATTATGAAACTGCTTAATAATAAAACCCTCAGATAGCTACACCGGTTTTCCCGCATTGGGTTTTTCCGAGGATATTAGTCCAAAAACAACAGTGTCACTTGTGTGCTTGTTTTTTTCCTTCAGTTGATGATTTGTAATGTGTTGAGCATGTACTTGTAACTATTTTCAGTATTTACATGGTAAATAACTTGTTAATTAAATAGAACAAGTAGGCAGAAATAAATCAGAAAGTACATGAAGGATTTCTAACTGTTAGACTTAGAAATTCCAACATGGTATCAGAGCGTGGTTACAAATCATAGGAGAACTAAGGGCATCAGCCGAGCAGAGCAGCAACAGCAAAAAGAATTGTCCTAAGTGACAGAAGTTGTTCCTAGCGGAGAACCAGCAAGGGAGGGGTGATGCACTGCCTGCGTCATCAAGTTTGAGCCGAGAGGAGGATCAGCATAGTGGCAAAATGGAGCAGACCTGACCTACGCAGTGCCCGATCATCTTTCTCAGTCAGGAAGGATTGATGCCCGTGGCCAGGAGGTGCAGATTTTGCTGGCATCGAGATTGCACAAAGCCTAGAAGCTCTAACCTTCAGTTTGTTGAGGCATAGGAGGCTGTGGGTAAGTTGCGGAGTGAAGCTGGTGGGGTAATGTGGTTAGAACAATACCTAACAGGGCAAGACCAAGGAGGAGGGAGTTGCTCCCGAGGATTTCTAGCCAAGAAATCTGGATCAGTGGTGCAGCTACACTAACGATCGAAGTGGGGGCATCTCGACATTGGCAAAGGGGTTTCTAGGAGGGAAATCGAGGCTCAAAGGGAGTTACACCAAGAACTTCCAGAATGTTGAAGTTTCTAAGTCTACCAGTTAGAAACCCTCCATGCACTTTACTAATTTATTCCTACCTACTTGTTCTGTTAATTAACAAGTTATTTACCATATAAATACTGAAAATAAATACAAGTGCATGCTCAACACATTACAAATCATCAACTGAAGGAAACGGAAACAAGCATACAAATGACACTGTTGTTTTTGGACTAATGTCCCCGGAAAAACCCAATGCGGGAAAATCAATGCAGCTATCTAAGGGTTTTATTATTAAGCAGTTCTTTTTTGAGTACACTGGGTGCCAAACTGGCTATCCCGACAGAGATAAAAAATTTAGTAGCAATACCTCTCTTCAGAAACAGGTATTCAGGAAGCCTGCTCCATGAAATCCCTCTCTAGCAAAATCTGAAGCTCAACGTCTCCCTGAAACCCTCTGTGTCAGCCTACTAAGGCTTTGCGTAGCCTCTCTATCTCTCTGTGTCACTCCTGCAACCTCTGCGTGGATGACGTAGGCCCTTCTGGCTCTGTGCAATCTCTGCTGCCTCTATGTGGCTCCCTCTGGCTCTGCGCCTACCTCTCTCTGCTTCTGCATTGGTCTCTCGGCACTGTCCCTGCCTCTCTGCCTCGTACTCACTGCCCCTCGCTACAACTGATTACTAATTCTATCTCTCTGAGCAAACCCTGCTCTAGAGAATAGAATGATTGATCACTCTGGTGTATTCTCCAAGTGACCCTCAAGCCTCCTCTTATACTTTTCTTGTTGACAAATCAACGACCAAGATTAAGTCCCTAATCGACGGCTAAGATTAGTTCTGGCTTGATCCATGTCTTTTGGACCATTCAATAGTTTTATATTAATTCACATTAATATTTTGATTTCCCTAAGTTTAGACTTAGGGACTCCATTAAAAATAATTATTTTAATATCTCCCAAACTGTTTAGAATCTGCCCAAACCCTTTCTCGGTATTGGAGATCTCATGTGCCCTAACCTCTCCACCAAATTTCGTCGCTACAGCACATCCAATGCTACCCCAAATCAACACTCCCTCTTAGCAAGGACTATGCTCTAGCAATACTCCTCACTGAGTATTACCCTGATCATCCAGCATTGGTCCCTGTGCTGATACTAGGTCTGCTGCCCAACATCCTCTGCACTGCTACATCCTGTACTATTGCCCAAAGCTCTTCCACTGCCACTGCTACATCTATACGACAACTCCCTCTGCATTTGTGTTGCTGCCCATGGCCCTACCACTACCACTGCTGCGTCTCCTCTCATCATGCTACATCGTGCTGCCCATAGCACCACCACTACTAACTGTTGCATTGCAACTCAGTTACTGAGAAGTATGTAACTGATCTCCCAACTCTGACCTCTCTCTCAGGCTAGAGTACTCCTAATGTTGAAGCTCCCTCTGCTGCTGACAAGTGCTCCCTCTTTGACCTCTGCGCTGCTGCAACAACTCCTTGCATCTCGCACCATTGCACACCTCTCTATGCCATCCTACACTGGAGCAACACTCTCGTGCCTCTCGCAATGTTGCAGCGTGCTAGCCTTGTGCTGTCTTAGGAGTCCTACACTGTAGCTCCCTCTGTTGCTCCATCCGCATCCATCTCTACCAACATTCGCCAATCCTACTACTCCTCTTTGGGGCTCCCATAGCAAGGTCTAATCCAAGAGGTTGGGTACCTCGTAGATCCTACCCCTCATCATCTGTAGTCCGCCTGACTACAGCGCGATGTCTCCCCACTTCCGCTCAAGTGGCGTGTGTGCACTCATGGCACAGTCATCATTTGTCTCCACTTCCTTCTTTGGCCTTGCTGGCGCTGCCTTGGTCTCGGAGGCCTCTCCCTTGTTCTTCTTCCTTGGACACTGGGTCGCATAATGACTCAGCTCCCCACAATGGAAGAATTTGATCTTGGAGAGGTCCTTCTTCTTCCATTTCTCTTGCTTTCCCTCAGATGCTAGGGAAACATCCTCCTCCTCCTCCTTCTTGACTCTGATCCCCTTACCATTGCTTCTCGCCTTGCTTAGCCTTCTAATCCCTTCTTGGTGAAGAGGCACCCACATTTCCTCCCAATGTGGAAGGGTCGCTTTGCCCATTATACTCTGGACAAATACCTCACAGTCTTCTAAGACTGTGTTCAGGGCTATTCTCACCATCAATTTCTGATTCGACGTGGCCCCTATGGAAGTCAGCTGATCCCGGATCTCATTCAGTCGACCAAGGAAGGTGTCAATCGATTCTCCCTTCTTCATCTGGTATAACCGCAACTGATTTTATAGTAACATCCTTCTCTGCACAGAAGTATGTTGGTACAATTTCTTTAGGGCCTCCCACACTCATTTGTCGTTTCCTTCTCGGCAATATGTGGTACTACATGGTCCTTGACCCCATCAAGGATGATGCTCTTGGCCCTCGCCATTGCCTCTTCGTACTTGTCGTTATCAGTTAGGTCAACTAGGATCGCTATCGTCCTCAAGGCAAAGTGCTTGACGCGATTTCTGTCAAGTACGGATAAGATTCTGGCCTTCCAAACTGCGAAGTTTGAGGCTCCATCTAGTCTATCCTGGTCTCTTACTCCGTGTAGTGCCATGCTGCGCTTCTATTTCCCTCCTGGAAGTTCTCAATTTGACTTCCTCTGAGCCTTGATTTCCCTCCTAGAAACCCCTTCTGTCAATGTCGAGATGCCTCCTACTCTGATCGTCTGCGCAACTGCACCACTGATCCAGATTTCTCGGCTATAAACCCTTAGTAGCAACTCCCTCCTCCTTGGCCCTGCCCTGTTAGGTACTATTCTGACTATAGCACCCCACCAGCTCCACTCTGCAACTTACCCACAACCTCCTAAACCCTAGCAAGCTGAAAGTGAGATCTCCTAGGCTCTGCGCAGTCTAGGCACCAGCAAACTAGCTCCCTCAGCCAACTAAGTCAGCCCTCCTGACCTTTGCGTGGCTCTGTGTGAGCCTATCTTTTCCTCCTTCAGCCTCTGCGGAACCTCTTCTTGGCTCGAACTTGATGACACAGGCACTGCGTCACCCCTTCCTTGCTGCTTTGCTGCTAGGAACAACTTCTGTCACTCGGGACAACTATTTTCTGTTGCTGTTGCTCTGCTCTGCTGATGTCCTCATTTCTCCTTTGAACTGCAACCACGCTCCGATACCATGTTGAAGTTTCTAAGTCTACCAATTAGAAACCCTCCATGCACTTTACTGATTTATTCCTACCTACTTGTTCTGTTAATTAACAAGTTATTTACCATATAAATAATGAAAATAAATACAAGTGCATGCTCAACACATTACAGATCATCAACTGAAGGAAACAGAAACAAGCACACAAATGACACCGTTGTTTTTGGACTAATGTCCCCGGAAAAACCCAATGCAAGAAAACCGGTGCAGCTATCTGAGGGTTTTATTATTAAGCAATTCTTTTCTGAGTACACTGGATGCCAAATTGGCTAACCCGACGGAGATAAAAAAAAAACTGGCAACAATACCTTTCTTCGAAAACACGTATTCGGAAAACCTGCGCCACGAAATCCCTCTCTAGCACAATCTGAAGCTCAGCGTCATCCCTTCTGGCCTCTGCGTCAACCTGAAATCCTTTGTGCCAGCCTACTGAGGCTCTGCGTAGCCTCTCTGGCTCTCTACATCACTCCTGCAGCCTCTGCGTGGATGACGCAGGCCCTTCTGGCTCTGCACAGTCTCTGCTGCCTCTGCGTGGCTCCCTCTGGCTCTGCGTCTGCCTCTCTCTGCTTTTGCGCTGGTCTCTCAGCACTGTCCCTACCTCTCTACCTCGTACTCACTACCCCTCGCTGCAACTGATCACTAATTCTATCTCTCTTAGCAAACCCCGCTCTAGAGAATAGAATGACTGATCACTCTGGTGTATTCTCCAAGTGACCCTCAAGCCTCTTCTTATACTTTTCTCGTTGACAAATCAATGGCCGAGATTAAGTCCCTAATAGACAGCTAAGATTAGATCTGGCTTGATCCATGTCTTTTAGACCATTCTAACACAGTTTTATATTAATTCACATTAATATTTTAATTTCCCTAAGTTTAGACTTAGGGACTCCATTAAAAATATTAATTATTTTAATATCTCCCAAACTATTTAGAATCTGCCCAAACCCTTTCTGGGTATTGGAGATCTCATGTGCCCTAACCTCTCCACCAAATTTCGTGTCTAGAGCACATCTGATGCTACCCCAAATCAACACAGAAGGGAAGTAGAGGAGCAGCGAAATGGCAGTGAATGGGATAAGAGACCAGAACAGACTGGACGGAGCCTCAAACTTCATAGTCTAGAAGGCCAAAATCTTGTCTGTTCTAGACAAGAATCGTCTCAAGCACTTCGCCTTCAAGACGATAGTGATCCTAGTTGACCCAGTTGAGAATAAAAAGTACGAGGCAATGGCGAGGGCCAAGAGCATCATCCTTGATGGGGTCAAGGACCATGTAGTACCACATATTGTCGAAAAGGAAACGGCAAATGCGATGTGGGAGGCCCTGACAAAATTGTGTCAGCATACTACCATGCAGAGGAAGATGCTACTAGAAAATCAGTTGCGGTCATACCAGAGGCAAAAAGGAGAACAGATCGACACCTTCCTCAGTCGATTAAAGGAGATCTGGGATCAGCTGACTTCCAAAGGGGCCATGCCAGATCAAGAATTGATGGTGAGGACAACCCTGAACGCAGACTCAGAAGACTGGGAAGTGTTTGTCCAGAGCATACTAGGCAGGTCGACCCTTCCAGAAAGGGAGGAACTGTGGGCGGCTCTTTGCCAAGAAGAGATCAGAAGGCTGACCAAGGCGGAAAGCAGTGACAAGGGGGTTAGAATCAAGGAGGAAGAGGAGGATGCTACCCTAGCATCTGAGGGAAAGCAGGAGAAATGGAAGAAGGACCTCTCCAAGGTCAAATGCTTCCACTGTGGGGAACTGGGTCACTATGCAAGCCAGTGTTCGAGGAAGAAGAGCAAGGGAGAGGCTTTCGAGACCAAGGCTACGCCAACAAGGGCGGAGAAGGAAGTGGAGACAGATGACGACTAGGCCATGAGTGCTCACACACGACTTGAGAGGAAGTGGGGAGACATTGAGTTATAGTCAAATGGACTATAGGCGATGAGGGGCATGATCCTCGAGGTACCCAACCTCTTAGATTATACCTTTGCTACGGGAGCCCCGAAGAGGAGTAGTAGTACTGGCTGATGTCAGTAGAGATAGATGCGAATGGAGTGACAGAGGGAGCTACAGTGCAGGATTCCCAGGACAGCGTGAGGCAGTAGTGCGAGATGCATGGAGTTATTGCAGCAGTGCCGAGGTCAGAGAAGGGGCACTTGTCAACGACAGAGGGAGTTTCAGCATTGAGGGTGTCTCTAGCCTGACAGAGATGTCAAAGGTGGGAGATCAGTTACTTACTTCTCAGTAACTGAGTTGCAGTGGTAGTGTTATGGGCAGCACGATGCAACATGATGAGAGGGGTTGCCATACGGATGCAGCAGTGGCAGTGGCAGGGCCATGGGTAGCAGTACATGATGCAGCAGTAGAGAGGTTGTTGGGTAGCAGACCTAGCATCAGCACCAGGACCGATGCCGGATGATTAGGGTGATGCTCAGTGAAGAGTATTACTAGAGCAAAGTCCTCACTAAGAGGGAGTGTTGATTTGGGGTAGCATCAGATGTTCTCTAGCCACGAAAATTGGTGGAGGCTCAAGCACATGAGATCTCCAATACCCAGAAATGGTTTGGGCAGATTCTAAATAGTTTGGGAGATATTAAAATAATTAATATTTTTTGGAGTCCTTATGTCTAAACTTAGGGAAAATAAAATATTAATGTGAACTAATATAAAACTGTGTTAGAAGGGTCCAAAATTCATGGATCAAGCCAGAGTTAATCTTAGTCGGTGATTAGGGACATAATCTCAGCCGTTGAATTGTCAATGAGAAAAGTATAAGAGGAGGCTTGAGGGTCACTTGGAGAACACACCGGGTTGATCGAGAATTTGATTTTCTGGGGCAAGGCTTGCTGAGGAAATCGAAGGAGTGATTAGAGTTGTAGCGGAGAGGCGGTGAATACAAAAGTAGAGAGGTAGAGAGGGTACTGGAAGCATCAGCGCAGAAGCGGGAGAGAGGGATGCAGAGCCAGCTAGAGGCCACGCAGAGCCAATCAAGGCCCACGCAGAGGCAGCCAAGAGTTGCACAGTGCCAGAGAGAGCCAGCGTGGGTGACGTAGAGGCTCTAGAGGCCAATGCAGTGCCTCCAGAGGCTGACGCAGTGCCTCACGAGGCTGATGCAGGGCGAGTTGGGGTGACATTGGGCCAAAGAGGCTGACGCAGTCCCTAGAGGCAGACGCTAGAGATTTTGTGGGGTAGATTGGAGCTGAGAGCTGTGGGATTGTTCATCCAGGGTTTTAGCCGGAATATTTGTCTCTGACTGAGAGGTACTACTGTCAAGATCATTATCTGTTGGGTGAGCTGGTTTGGCACCCAGATTGTATTCTGAAACTGCTTAATAATAAAACCCTCAGATAGTTGCACCGGTTTTCCTGCATTGGGTTTTTCCAGGGACATTAGTCCAAAAACAACAGTGTCACTTGTGTGCTTGTTTTTTTCCTTCATTTGATGATCTGTAATGTGTTGAGAAGGTACTTGTATTTACTTTCAGTATTTACATGGTAAATAACTTGTTAATTAAACAGAACAAGTAGGCAGAAATAAATCAGAAAGTACATGAAGGATTTCTAACAGTTAGACTTAGAAATTCCAACAGAACTCTTCAAACCCGAGTCGAAAAAGATGCCCTAGCCCTCACAAGTGGCTTACCTTAAGAAGCTGAAATTCTAGGTTTAGGGTAGCGAAGAGTGATTTTATGAAATTTTTCAAGGTGATCAACCATGTAACCAGGGCCAGTGCCTTGACCTTGGGTGATGGAGTCTATGGGATGGTTAAAAATGACAAAACCTTGGTAAACGAGTAAGGGAAATATGAAACCCCAAGTATCAAACCCAACTATCACTTTTGTGAGGGACCAAAGTCAATGGGGAGAGCTAGTTGAAAGGCTCACCCATGAGATTTGTTGCCACAAAAGATAGTAAGCCTTGGGAGGGGTATCCTACAAGGCTATTACTAGACCAAGAGACAACAACGGGGTAGTGGCCCACTGTCACCGCAGCCAAAACTCCCTGCTCTTTACGAAATTCCATCGATGGGAGGAGTCCCAGTATGTGTATGGTCACCTAATGGGTATTCTAGATTTGAGGTGTGAGGTGACGGAAAAGGCCTCCAAGCGAAAGACTCAATTTTAGGTTCAAGGCCCCTTTATGAAGAGGAAGCAATTAGCTTTCCTTGTAGAGGCCTAGAATGGGGCACAAGACCTGGGGCTTGATTAGTAGGTTGAGTGTTGGGATGGCCAAAGGTCAAGGCAAGGAGAAAGGGTTTCCAACAATGATTTTCAACAAGACAAAGGCACATGAAACCCTCAAATAAGCCCCCAAGTTGAAGCTAGAAACAAACTAGGGTTAGCTTAGGGCTAGTAACTAGGGCAAATAAATTTATGGATGAAATTGAAGTGAATGCCTACCAAAAGAAGGGATTTTGTGGCAACCACTATCCTCTTGGCATTTAGACTCTCCAACTCCAGAAATTCCTCTTCCCTAGGAATTCGCACCAAGCCCTAGCTTGACTACTTGGCCTTAAAGGGGCTAAATTAGGTAAGACAGAAAGAAGAGAAAAAAATATGGATGAAGAATGATTTGATCACCACCAAAGGATGGCCAGTGCCTTGTTCCTTGGGAGAATGGAGTCTATGAGTTGATTGAATAGCTAAAAGTTGCTAAGGAGGAAGGATGATTGATGCCCTAGCATCCAAAACCCTAGTGATTACCTATGTAATGGATCAATAAGTTTCATGGGAGAGCTAATCAAAGTTCACCACTAAGATTATCATTCACATGTTATTCATGAGTAATGCATGCAATAATGATATCTAGAATCTACCAAATAGATTTTCAACAAGTTAGGGCACAATAGAAACCCTAGATTCAATATATTCCATACATTAGACATAAAGGAAAGATTTATCCAACAAAATGCTCACTTACAAGATAACATGCATGAAATTCCATCCATTGATCCAAGACAATAGCTCCAAAGACAAACGACTAGCTCCAAATGTCAAAATGCATTCATAGATCCAATTTACTCCACAAGAGAAGGTCGAAATCTCAAGAGTTTGAAATTCCAAGTGTGTGTGATGATGATTTACAAATGATCCTCTCCTCTTATTTATATGAGGACTAATGTCTATTTTAGCCTAGAAGCCCATAAAACAACAAGTTATGCCATAATGACAACTTAGGTCACAAGCCAACCTACTAGCTTAGACAAAAAAAACATCAAACTTTGCCCACACGTTTGAGTCGTAGGGCTTATTACCCACCACCTGTGGGTAGTGTATATGGGAGAAAAAAAATTCTCCTAGATGGTCCTCAACCAGCTGCCCCCAGATAGCTCGATGTGCCATTTTCTTCGCCACCTAAGTCAGCCATGTGGTCCCTCGCCCATTTGTTATGAATGTATGTTTGAAGGTGGGCCTCCCGACCCCAAAGGTGTGGCTTTCCATTGGTGTAGTTGAGTAGTTTTCCTTACTTGTCATGGGCACTTTCGGGCATGAATTGGTGGGGGGATTCAGCGGAATGAGTGGGTTAGGTTTGCGTTCTTGTCTCCATTGCTCGATTTCGTTGCTACCCTTGTATCCTAGTCCCATGGGATATCCTTTACTGGCCATTAGCTTTAGGGTTGGCACTACATGGGAAATATCGATGTTGGTTGCATGGTCCCGCCTCTCGACACCACCTACATTACTCCCTTTCCACTCATTTGAGCCCCATTCATCTCTTTTCCCGTTTGGGTCCACATGTGTCCACTAGGTCCACATAGGATTAGCCTCCCCCACCCCTTGTCCACACCTTGGATCGGGCCTGAAATGATGCCCCGAAGGTTAATGCAGCTAAAAAGAAAGTAAAAAGCATAATTTGGCAACTCTCAAGAGGAAATGTATCACAAAATGCAAAAGATGGTCAGGACATACAAATTTAGCACGTGGGAAAAAGTCAAACATGAGCTCTATCCCTTATGCATGGCCATCACCCGAGTTCCTATGGGCCCTAGATGAGCCCCCTCCATCATTATGGAACCCATGATTGTCCCAACCCCTGGTGGGCGATGAACTGCCCCACCTCAAGGGGGTATCCTGGTGGGCGATGAATTGCCCCACCTCAAGGGGGTATCTATTGCTACATATTACACATCATGTTGTCCATCCCCTAGAGCGCCGAACAGTTATGAAGAAAAATCAATCAAAGGAAAAAGGCATATGAAGAAGGGTGGAAAAACAAAGGTTGGGGTAACTCATGTACCACGATTTTCTCCCTCCTACACTCATATACCCAAGTGTGGGCTTCCCTTGTTATAGCTACCCAATGTACCTTGACATGTGGTCTGGATGATTCCCCTGATCCCCACTCCATTCCATCATTATATCATTTGCCACCTACCTCTTAAAGGATGTACTATGGACATGCCACCCCCTTTAGAGGTTGAAACCACCTAATAGGGTCCTTGGTTAACCCCCTTTTGAGCTTGGAGACACTTGTACTTGCCAAAGCCCACTATGGAAGGGCATGCCACCATGAAGTGCCCCATTGATCCCATAACTTGTAAGAATTATTACTTTATTATTCTAATAATTTGTTGTATTGGAGGGCAAGGGGACGCATTGGATCTTATGTAAGATTGCAGGTGGGTCTTCATTTAGGGCTTGGTCTTCCTATACGGGGTCCTAGCTCTCAGAGGGCCATATTAGCACTTGTAGGGTGAGCGTTGAGAGCCATGGCTCTCCACCATAGCAAATATTAATTCACGGATCCCTAACAGTGTTCATTGATTATTTGTGTTCCACCTTTTGGATGAGGATGATGCACCTAGTCCACCATGCCCAGTCGGCTCCACAGTGGCACCATACACTTGGCAGATGTTCCAGGATGCCTCTCGCTGCAAATGGAGGGTTTATGTCATCACTCCGACCCTTACAAATGGTTTACAGACATATTTGATCCATTTGGAAACCCATGAGGTTTTCCTTGTGCCCCCACACCCACTTGGGAGCACCACAGGTTCTTGATTGGATAACAAGGGGCCAAACCCTTGTCCACTATGTTTGGAGTCATTTTCTTCATCATGGCACCCCCTGGACTTCATCAAGCCTCTTCAAATGCTCAACGACATCACTTTGTTGATCATTTGAGCTTCTTGAGAGGCTTATCTTTATATTATTGAGTTATTTGGTGTGATTGTCACCAAATGTTATTGTTATTTTGCACATTATTTTATTATAGGGGCCAATTAGGCCAAAATTAGCTAAATCGAATTCATTAGACATTGTATAAATAGATGATGAGTTGATTCATTCTCTCATCATCACTTGGATTGGATCAATCTCTCTTGTGAGATTTTTGCTATTCTTTTTGGAGGACGAAATTGGATGGAGGGATCAATTTTGATGTTTGGATCTCTTCACTTTTGTCTTGGAGCTTCTATATTTGCATATGATGATGATTGAATATACTTGTTCTCACATGTAAGTGCTCTTTCAATGCTATTTTGTCTTTTTCTTATGTCACTTGTATGTTGTTGGGGAATTTCGCTATACTAGGCTGAAATTTGCTGCTTTTCTTGTGTGAAATGGTGGAGAACTGTCTTTTTATAGTGTTGCATCATGTCATGGGCCATGTTTGAATAAGTGAATGTTCCTAGAAATATTTTGTTAAAATTTTATCTCGATAAGTCATCACATAAATTGCATATCGAAGTATAAAGGCCTTGAAGCAATTGTCCCATGCCCTAATTTCCATGCGAAATTGTTTTAGAGGCTGTTGAAAAAGCGTGACTAGGTTCGGTCTTCATAATGACATGTAATTGTGATTTTATGTATTTAATGTAAAGAAAAAAAATAAAATTATTATTGTAATGCTTGTCTCATGGGTTTCATGAGCAAGGAATTTTAGTTTTAGTTATGGCTCCCATTGTGAGCCCTAGGATTGGTCATAAATTCAAATTGAGTCAATGTCATATATGAAGGACCCTTCTTGGGCATGTTACATGTTTGTATCAGTCATTAAAAGAGTAATAAGGCCCTCCAAGACCAACCAAAAGCACCTCCAACAAGTCGGCCTTAAATTAAATAATGGAACTACACCAAAGGACGTGTCAGCTCACCCACAACTCAAGTCGACTTATTTGATGGAAAGACACTATATATAGGCAACTCCCCTCTCATTTGAACATAGAAGAATTCAGTCAAGCAAGTCTACAATAAGGAGTGCGAAAAACACTTGGAAAGGAACCTCATGACTAGCGAAGAGAAGGGAAGGAAGAGCAAAGTCTTTGGTGTTACTTTAGATCTATTTTAGGGCTATTTCTTGTCACACATGCAAAGAAGAGAGGCATCATCTGTTGCAGGAAAGGCCGAGAGTGTTACTATCTGCTGCAAGGAAAGGTTGAGGTTGGTAACAATGTTGCACGACTCGTACTCATATAAGACTCAAGAACAACCCATATAAGAATTGTATAAGACTCGTCAAAATACAAAAATATGTTAAAATATGGTTAATTTTAAGCACAAAAAAGAAACTAATGACAATTCCAATCCTTATAAGTTTAAAAAACCACAATATATGCAATAATTCATAACATCATCTCTATCTATAAAAGTACAACATAACATATTCGATATTTGTAAATAAAACATTTAGATACTGCATAAGAAAAGGACTCATGATTCCATAATTAAAATATAAAATGTTAGCAAGTTCAAAATTCAAATACATATGTCATAAATGATAAATGATTGTCTCATAACAATCTTGAGTCTCATCACTCATGGATGACTACGCTTACAATAAGCTCTTGTGGAGCTAGTGCTAACATCGGAACATTGAAGCAATTGTGAGGTAGGTGTATTTGGAGTCTCCATTTGAGATGACAAACTAGAGAGATCTTCGGTCTCTTTATCAAGCCAACTCAAATCAGGGGACTTCTCCACAACCCAATCAAACTCTAAATCAATAATATCAAATAAAATTGGATCTGTATCCTTTGGTTGCACTTGTTTTGTGAGCATTTGAAGGTTGTAGTAGATGAAAACCAACTTCGCCAACCTCTCATGCTCCAACATGTTTCTCGTTTTGCTATGGATGTGCTCAAACACTGACCAATTGTTCTCACAAGAAGAAGCACTGCAGGGTTGACTCAGAACTTTGATGGCAATCCTCTTCAGCCTGCAGGCCTTGTGGCTGAGTTTCTTAGCCATAGAGCGGCCCTGTGTCGCTGAGAAACTCAGCCACATGGCCAAAAAAAATTGCAAACTTCAAAAAAAATTGAAAAAAAAACTAAATTGAATACAAAAAAAAAAAATACATGGAAAACATTCAAACAAGGTTCATGAAGCCTACCTAACGCTGGGTTTGATCTAATGAAGCCTCCTTTAGCCTCCTCCAAGAGCTTCTTCACTGTGAAATGGAGTCACTCAACACTCATAGAAATTAGCCAAACACTCAAATGACAAGTGAATGACAAATGAAAGGGAGAGAGGTGCTTATAGAGCATTTTCTTCCCTCCAATTTCCCTTTCCCTCCACCTCATTTCCAAAAAAGAAAAGAAAAAATTAAAAAAAAATTGCCTTTTGAGGGTCAACAAGTCTTATAAGGGTCCGATGCAGGTCTTTGATGAAGAAAGTGTAACTAGGTTCGGTCTTCATAAATGTAATTTTGATCTTTGTACTTGTAAAAGAAAAGAAATATTATTTTTGTAAATTAGGTCTAGCACATGTTAAAGTGCTATAGGAAAGTCAAAGAGTCAAAGTAAATGCTAAAGACCCTTAAGGGCATGTTACACCATGTAAATTTATGTATTAGAGTGCAACAAAGACCTCCAAGCAAAGTCACAAGCCTCCTCCATATGTCGGCTTCATAAAAAGGACTAATTCAAATCTCCAAAGACAAGTCGGCCCAAAAAGAGGAGGACAGACCACTATATATAGGGTCACTCGTCCTCACCAAAGTGCAACAAGTCACCTCTGAAATCAGCGAGGAAGAAGGAAGAGAAAAGGGTACGAAAAAGGACAAAGAAAGGTGTCTCTCTTACAGCGAAGGAGGGATAAAAGACCGAGTTCACAAAGCATATTTCAGGCCTAATTACAGTCACATGTGCAAAGAGAAGGAGGCTCAATCTGCTATCCTAGTACAGTCATGCGAAGAGGCTTGGTTGGTCTAGAAAAAGAGTGCCAATTAGGCCTTTTACTCAAGCGAAGGTAAGTGTTCAAATTGGCAACTAGGGCCAAACTTCATGTGGGTCATCTTATTCATGGCTGATAATATTTTTATTAGATTCCTCTCATCGAGAGGTGTAGGATTGATATAAAGATCATCCGATTCTGATAAGTATTCATGGAGATATGAATTTATTTTGATTATGGAATTATTATCAAGCCGACCTACAACTCATGTAGGCTCAGAAGCCCAACAGTCGCATCTATTCAAACACCAACATTATGTATAAATACAGGAGGACTTTTCCTCATATGGACTCACTCATCTCATCACATCTCTCTCTCTACTGCACAAAAAAGAGTCTCTTCTCTACTGTGCAGAAAAGGGTCTCTCCCTCACACATGTGAAGCCAGAAGCTGCTGAAACTGAAGCTGCAACTGCAGAAGTAAAGATTGACTTGCGTGGACTAGAAGATCTCCTTATCTGAACTGCGCTGTAGGTTCATCTGAACCTCCTATGAAAGCCGCAACTTTTGGTGGTGAAATCAAGTCAATCCGACGGATGGTTTGCAAGATATCGACTACCCTAGTTTGAAGGAAGCTGCTGAAACTGCGATGTAGGTTCATCTGAACCTCCTCTGAAAGCCGCAACTTTTGGTGGTGGAATCAAGCCGATCCGACGTTCGGTTTGTGAGATATCCTCTGCCCTAGTTTGATGATGAAGCCGCTAATGCTAACACTGCTGATCTAGGGTTTGCTACCACTGATATGAATCAGATTTATTGTACTATTTCTCTCTGCTGAATTATTGAAGATAAAAGAAGATTTGATCAAAGGGTTTCCCCACACATTGTGGGGTTTGTCCCTGGCTAGCCGCCACATCTTGTGTCTCTTGTCTTGGCTTGTTTTCTGTCGATCGTTCAATGTTCTATCTGCACTTTACTTTATGTACATATGTACATGTGATTGCTAATCTGTGGAATATAATAAGGAAAATAAGTAAACTGTTATAAGCATAGAACATACCATAACTTAACATGGTATCAGAGCTGAGGTGAAGACAAAGCCTGAGCAAGAGCATATGCAATCACCGAAGAGAAGATTGGCAAGGCTATCCTAAAAGAACGATGGGGTCCTCAACACTCTTTCCTGCCGAAGACAAGCTCTGTGAGAAAGCTGACTATCACGGATGGAAGATGTCTATCGATCTAACCCTTGAGAATCAAGGAGTGCTGGACCATGTAAGAGGCAATATTTTTGAGCCTCCATCAAATGCATTCGCTGCTGCCTGAAACAAATGGAAAAACGGAGAAGTCAAAACAAAGAAGATCATTCGAGACTCGACAAGCACTTGGTGGCCTACATCTCTGAACTGGACACCTCCAAGGAAATCTACGATAGACTGGTGAGTTTATTTAAAGTTAATGATGCAAATCAAGTTTTGTTTCTTAGAAATAAGTTGAGGGAAATCAAGAAGGTTAAAGATGAGAGTATGCAAGCATACTTCTTAAGAATCACCGAGATCAAGAACGATCTCCTATCTATTGGGGAGACTATTACTGACAGAGAAATGGCACTCATGACTCTTGGAGGATTACCATTCGAATGGTACGTTTTCAGGACCGCTCTTCTGAACAATAATATAATTCCTGGTTTCAAGGAATTAAAGGCTAGATGCATTCAAGAAGAAACAAGGGTAGAAGAGCAAGAAATGCCCATACCTAAAGGTCCTCCTGCTGCCTTTTCTTCTCATGCTAAGAAAAGAAATAATTCTGGGACTAAATCGAAAAGAAAGACTGGACCTAAGGGTGGAAGAAAAGGACGATGTTACATTTGCAATAAAGCAGGTCACTATACTAGGAGTGCCCTGATAAAAACAACTCTCACCGTGACGATGATCAAAATCCCTCTGATGGCAATCAAAGGAATGACAAATTCAATAGCAAAAGTAAAAGGAATGTTGGAAATCGAGGAAGAGGACAACCATTCAAGAAGGCTAGAAGTTCCAGGATGTATTAAATGCACCTGACCTCAAAAAGAACCTAGTGTCCATCTCGGCAAATGGAAGACAAAGGCTACAAGGTAACCTTCAGCAATGGCGAGGTACGTATATGGAAAGATAATGTTAAAGATGCCTTTACTCTTGGGTTTCCTGTTGATTCATTATATCGGGTCAGTGGAAGTATGCTAGGTGTCATGTCTTATGACACATCTATTCAGTCCAAACTTTGGCATCAGAGGTTTTCCCACCTTCATTATAAAGCTCTACCTGATGTAAGACAAATGGTCACAGGGATGCCTGAATTCCGAGTAGAAAAAAAAGGTGTATGTTCGAGATGTGTCGAAGGAAAGCTCAAAACGGGCCCATTCCCCTCAAGCCAAAGCAAGACCTCCGATATATTATAGTTGGTTCACTCAGGCATACCTGAGGTTGGCATTAAGAGGGAGACTACTGCACCACATACTCCTGAGCAGAATGGTGTGGCACCGTAGGATTGTGGAAGCTATCTCTATGATGATGTAACAATGCCTGATGTGGAAGAACCGATGGATCCTATTTATCCACCTGAGCTTTCCTCTTCTAGGAAGAAGCCTTTATGGCTTAGGGGGCTACTTGATGATGCTGAAAGACATGCTGCACCCCGAGGAACCTTCCGTGAAAGTAAGAAACCTAACAAGTATCAGGGATACCTAACTATCATGAGCACGATTAGACAAAATGAGCCTTCATCATTCTCAGATGCCGTCAAGGATCAAGTATGGAAGGATGCTATGACGATTATGGAGAATGATGTCTGGGAAGTAGTTCCCAGACCCCAGGACAAGACAATTGTTACTTCAAAATCGCTTTACAAGATAAAGCTACAGCAGATGGAAGTACGAAATAGTATAAGGCTCGTTTTGTTGCTCGTGGTTTCTCCCAGAAGGAAGGTATAGACTATGATGTGATATTTGCACCTCTTGCCAGATATACAACCATCCGCTTGATCATAGCCCTTGTGGCTTCACAAGGGTGGAACCTACATTAGATGGATGACAAGACCGTGTTCTTGCACAGTTCGATCAAAGAAGAGGTCTATGTGGAGCAACCTGAAGGATTTGAGATTTATGATTGAAAATCTCATGTATGCAGGTTGAAGAAGGCTCCTTATCGGCTGAAGCAAGCACTCCGAGCATGGTATGAGAGGATCGATAGCTACTTGATGAAGATGGGATTCACTAGGAGTGAAGCCGATCCTAACCTTTACTTTAAGGTTGAAGATGACAAGCCTCTCATACTGGTGTTGTATGTAGATGACCTCTTTCTAACAAGTGCACACCCTCTCATTCAAAAATGTAAGAGGGAGTTGGCTTCTGAATTTGAAATGAAGGACCCAGGACTTGAAGTGTGGTAAAAGCCAAGGGAAATTTTCCTATCTCAAGGAAAATATGTGGTGAAGATTCTGGAAAGATTTGGTATGGTGGACTGCAACCCTGTGACTACCTCGGGGATTTTAACTTTCAGAAGTTATATGGTAGTGACATCGGACCAGATTTGGGAAATGCCTCTGAGTCTCAAAAACTCATTCGCGTTGATGTTCTTGGTGAACCTCCGTCCGAACATATGTTTTGAAGTTAGCATTGTGAGCTCATATTTGGTTGAGCCTCACTAGATTGGTGTCAAGAATCTTCTAAGATGTCTTCAGGACACAATCTCTCATGGATTGAGATACACTGCCAGAAATATGAAATTGCATGATTATTCGAATGTTGATTAGGCAGGTAGTGTGGAGGATCACTGGAGCACTTTTTAGTGTTGTTTCTCTTTGGATTCTGCTTCGATATAATGAATGAGAAGGAAGCAGAAGTCGATTGCCATAAGCACCGCCGAGACTGGATACATATCTACGAGTATGATCTCGTTTGAAGCTGCCTGGTTGGGGAAGCTCTTCAGTGAGCTGTTTGAACACATACCACTGTGATCCTTTGTAACAACCAGAGGTGGGATTCGATTATTGAGGAATCCCGTATTCGTCGATTGCTCCAGCAGAAAGACATCATCTAGGATATGGTAAGTCGATGAGCAAGGAGGCTCCATCGCATTAAGATGATGTACAGGTCGATACACCTTGTCAAAGCCCCGTGGAAAGATCTAATCTGTGATTTTCCCAAACGACTTGGAGTCGTCAAGAAACCCTTGTACAAGGGTCCTGCATGTTACATACATTGAGCTCTAGGATCTCTAAGGGCTTGCGGTTCTTACTGGAGCAACATACAACCACAGGGTGACTCACCCTCCCCTGGGGGTGCGCACTAGAACAAGATGATTCGCTCTCTTGTGGGACAAGATGATTCGCTCTCTTGTGGAACAGGATGATTCGCTCTCCTGTGTAGCAGGATGATTAGTTCTCCTGTGAGGCTTGGATTGATGTGTTCTCCATGGCGATTGTAGTAGGATTGATGTGTTCTCCTGTGAGGCCTGGATTGATTTGTTCTCCATGGTGGCTTGGATTGATGTGTTCTCCATGGTGATTGTAGCAGGATTGATTAGTTCTCCTGTTGAGGCATCCTACCCATGTAGTCTGGGACTCATGGGAAGTACCTCTCATCTGATCAATGAGCAGGAAAATGAAGCTAGGGACCATAGTAGTACCGATGGACGCATCGTTGTATCTACCGTACTCCCTACGCTAGGATGACCTCCATTGATCTGGGATCAATGAGACTAGTCTGGGACCAGTGGTACATACTCTGAGACTGACTTTGTGTCAATGCAGTACTGGTTTGGGACCAGTGAGAGTGGTACATACTATGATGCTGACTTCGGTCGGTTGAGACTGGTCTGGGACCAGTGGTACACTCTCTGAGACTGCAATACTGGTCTGGGACCAGCGGTAGGAGAGGTATTTACTATGAAGCTGACTTCGGGTCGGTTGAGACTGGTCTGAGACCAATGGTACGCACTCTGAGACTGACTTTGAGTCGGTGGAGGATGATACTAGTCTGGGACCAGTGGAGTTGTACCATACTATGATGCTGACTTCGGGTTGGTTGAAACTAGTCTGGGACCAGTGGAGTTGTACCATACTATGATGCTGACTTCGGGTTGGTTGAAACTAGTCTGGGACCAGTGGTACATACTCTAAGACTAACTTTGAGTCAGTATGATACATCCTCGATCATTTCTTCTTCTTCATAATTTGGACAAAAGCAGAGCAGAACAGAACAATGCAAGAGCAGAGCAGAACAGAGCAGATCAATACAGATCAGTACAGGGCAGAACAAGACAAAGCAGAACAGGCAGAATAGAGAAGAGCAGGGCAAGGTTCAGGCTGTACAGGGCAGTGCATTTGATGGATGAATAGTAGCGACCGATAGACAGATTGCAGATGAAGTTCTCCCTAGTTGAGAGGGAGTGAAAATTAGCAACTAGGGCCAAACTTCATGTGGGTCATCTTATTCATGGCTGATAATAATTTTATTAGATTCCTCTCGTCGAGAGGTGTAGGATTGATATAAAGATCATCCGATTCCGATAAGTATTTATGGAGATATGAATTTATTTTGATTATGGAATTATTAGCAAGCCGACCTACAACTCATGTAGGCTCAAAAGCCCAACAGTTGCATCTATTCAAATACCAACATTGTGTATAAATACAGGAGGACTTTTCCTCATTTGGACTCACTCATCTCATCACATCTCTCTCTCTCTACTGCGCAGAAAAGAGTCTCTTCTCTACTACGCAGAAAAGGGTCTCTCCCTCACACATGTGAAGCCGGAAGCTGTGGAAACTGAAGCTGCAACTGTAGAAGTAAAGATTGACCTGCGTGGACTAGCATATCTCCTCATCTGAACTGCATTGTAGGTTCATTTGAACCTCCTCTGAAAGCCGCAACTTTTGGTGGTGGAATCAAGTCAATCCGACAGACGGTTTGCAAGATATCGACTGCCCTAGTTTGAAGGAAGTTGCTGAAACTGAAGTTGTAACTACAGAAGTGAAGTTTGACCTGCGTGGACCAGAAGATCTCCTCATCTAAATTGCATTGTAGGTTCATCTGAACCTCCTCTGGAAGCCACAATTTTTGGTGGTGGAATCAAGCCGATCCGACGATCGATTTGTGAGATATCGTCTGCCCTAGTTTGATGATGAAGCTGTTAATGTTGATACTACTGATATGAATCAGATTTATTGTACTATTTCTCTCTACTGAATTATTGAAGATAAAAGAAGATTTGATCAAAGGGTTTCCCCACACATTGTGGGGTTTGTCTCTGGCTAGCCGCCACATCTTGTGTTTCTTGTCTTGGCTTGTTTTCTGTCGATTGTTTAATGTTATATCTGACTTTACTTTATGTACATGTGATTGCTAATTTGTGGAATATAATAAGGAAAATAAGTAAACTATTATAAGCATAGAACATACCATAACTTAACAGTAAGAGAGCATGCGAAGCTGCAATTCTTGAAGGTATCCTCCACACGTGCAAAGAAAGGGAAGACATACTGCCGTTGTTCCAGATTTGCAACCACAGTGAAGAAAAGAGAGCTCAGTTGGGTTAGTAACAAGGTCTTCTCCTTGATTAAGGAAGTCTCTATCTCAAGCAAAGGAAGAGAAGAAGTATATCTCTTCTAGGGCATACAAACTAGGGTTGTTGCAATAAAGTTGTCAGTTGCTGGAAGGAGGACGAAGTGCTGCAAGAGGAAGTGATCTCAGGAAAGGCTTGACTTGTGCTTGGAGGATCTTCTTGTCAAGGGTCTAGGGTTTGGCATTTGTCAATTGAAGCTTCAATAAGAGAAACTTGCAGAAGGGTTTTCCTCTCTAGGAGAGAGAGGTTTTGCCCTGGCTAAGAGCCAACATCTTGTGTTCTTGTCTCTTTTGTTTTGGTAACTATTTGATGAAGTAAGAGAACACACACTGATAATAATAAGAGAAGATTGTGGTAATAAGAAAAATAAAAAGTACTTCACAAATTGTTATCATTGCTAGAAGAATCTCATTATAACTCAAATGCCCTAGATTCTTCAACATGGTATCAGAGCTAAGGTGACACATCAAGGAAGGGCATCTCAAGAACACATAAAAGAGTGAAGCATCAAGATCAAGAAGCAAAGGCATACAAAGATTGAAGCATCAGATCTTCAAGCAAGGGTTCCAGATCCATCAAAGACAAGGAGAATTACCATCTCCTCTCCTAGATCCATCAAGAAGGACTACCATCCTGGGAACAAAGAAAGAAGAAAGCCTTCCATCTAAAGGCATCCACAAGAAGGCTCATTCAAGAAGAGTCTCCATCCTCGAAAAGAAAAGCACTCTAGATCAAGCTTCATCATTAAAGGCCTCTACACATTGGGAAGTCTTCATCACCAAGCAATCTCTCACAAGGCACCTTGAAGAAAGCATTTTGAAGATCTCTAAGATCCAAGAAGACAAATCATCAAATCCTCAAAGAAGCAGCAAGACCTCTTCATCACCAACACTTTCAAGTAAGTATTTGTATGTCCTCTTCTGAACATATCAAAATGTCTTTTTGCAAGGAAAGCAACAAATTGGTTGGGACTACTAATTTCCTTGCATGGAAAAAGAGGACTGATCTACTTCTCAAAGAAAATGAACTTTTGATGTAGGGAGTGTCACTGTTCCTCCTAAGGAACAAACTCAAGCCCTCAAAGCATGATAAGGATGAAACAAGGGCTCAAAGGATTCTGATAGAATCCATCAAGGACCCTCTCATTCCTTATGTTTCCAAACTTGAAACATCTAAAGAAATCTATGATAAGCTGGTGGAGCTATTCTCAGTTAGTACAGCTGGAGAAGTGATATCATTGTGTAATGAATTGTATAAGATGAAGATATCCAAGGAAGAAGGAATAGCTCCCTACTTCATGAAAATCTTTGAGATGAGAGATCAACTACAAGAGCTAGGAGAAGTTATGTCTGACAAAGAAATGACAATTGTGGTACTCAATGCACTACCTGAGGAATGGGGCAACTTCACATCAAGTATATATGCCAAGAAGGAAGCTACCCCACTAAATGAACTTTGGTCTCTATGCAAAATTGAGGAGACTAGACTCAAAGCCAAAGATGATGTGGGATCAAAGGAGCAGGCATTTGCTACTATGGCCAAGAGAAGAGGGAAATTTGGCAAGTTTGGTCCACAGAGAAGGGGTAAAAGAGATATGTCCAAAATCCAATGCTTTGGCTGTCAAGAGTATGGACACTATAAGAGGGATTGTCCCAAATTTAAGAAGGACAACAATAAGAGGAAACAAGAAGAAGCTCACATTACCCAAGAAGTGAAAGAAGAAGATAAGAAGCAGAAGAAGGAGGACCCTCTAGATCTCTACTATGATTGAAATCAACTTCTTCATAGGAACATGTAGTAGTAGGATAGAATGCATGGTTTATGAAAATGGCATCTTCAAGAATATAGGAGCATTATGTAGAAATAGCTCAGATAAAGATATTCATGTAGGAAGGATGTAGCCATTGAATGACCTCATCAATGCAGAAAGGAATGATCATGATCAAGAAGAATAATCTTAGAAGGCCACTATCATCAACAGGAAAGAGCATTTGCAGAATGAGGACTATAAGGATCCTCCAGTGGAATCTTCAATAAGAAGGTTCATGACTTTCACGAAAGGCAGATGTCTTGATAGGAATCCCACTTATGGGGATTCAAGAAAGGATGATAAGTAGGCTGAGAAAGATGTAGCAAAGCAAAGAAGATTGAGATTATCTCAATCAAGGAAGCTATCAAAGGAAGTTGAAATGATCAAAGAACTAAGATGAGGTATGTATGCATCTATGTTTTTAGTTTAAAAGGTCATGTCATCATATGTGTTAATGAGCATAGGGAATGGCTCTAAAAGCATGGTCAAGAATAGGGAAGATCTCTTTCAATAAGGATATGCTCGAAGACATGATTCACACACAGATGAAGGTCAACATGAAGAAATGTCCTCATAAGGAGTATGAGGTGGTTGACTAAGCAATCTATAAAGAAGCATATGGGCAAAGAGATCAGGGATAAAAAGGACACCATGGACACTAGGAATCAACATCCGACAGATTTATTAAAGGCATCTCCTAGAAGAAGGCACAAGAACTCTGACAAAGGCGGAAAAAGATCAAAGGACCCTTGACACCTGAAAAAGCCTTGGAGATGTGAAAAAGCAGGATGTTGATGATTCAAGTCAACAAGATGTCATGATAGAAAGCCATCTCGCAAGGTACTATTTGATTTAATGTTATACTTTGAATTCTTGAACAATGTCTGGATAGGTTCATGCAGGGCTACTAGAACAAGAGTTGTAAGTACAAGTACAACTAAGCATTCATGTGATGGATGGAAACTCTTGAAAGAAACATGATGAGGAAGAAGTAGCCACATGATGAAGGTTCCAGATATATATCAAGAAGACCAATTTCCATGAAGATAAAATGACATGACAAACCAAGAAGGAAAGTGATCAATGGTTGCTGCCCTACAAGCAAGAAGCTTGAATGAACTTCATTCGGCCCAAAAAGAGGACATACACTATATATAGGGTCACTCGTCCTCACCAAAGTGCAACAGGTCACCTCTAAAATCAACGAGGAAGAAGGAAGAGGAAGGGGTACGAAAAAGGACGAAGAAAGGTGTCTCTCTTACAGCAGAGGAGGGATAGAAGACCGAGTTCACAAGGCATATTTCAGGCCTAATTATAGTCACATGTGCAAAGAAAAGGAGGCTCAATCTGCTGTCATAACTAACCTCCTGGTACAGTCATATGAAGAGGCTTGGTTGGGCTAGAAAAAGTGCTAATTAGGCCTCTTACTCAAGCGAAGGAAGAGACTCTCAAGCGAAGGTAAGAGAGCATGCAAAGCTGTAATTCTTGAAGGTATCCTCCACACATGCGAAGAAAGGGAAGACATACAACTGTTGTTCCAGATTTCCAACCACAGTGAAGAAAAGAGAGCTCAGTTGGGTTAGGAACAAGGTCTTCTCCTTGATTAAGGAAGTCTCTATCTCAAGCAAAGGAAGAGAAGAAGTATATCTGTTCTAGGGCATACAAACTAGGGCTGTTGTAGTAAAGCTGTCAGTTGCAGGAAGGAGGAGGACGAAGTGTTGCAAGAGGAAGTGATCTCAGGAAAGGCTTGACTTGTGCTTGGAGGATCTTCTTGTCAAGGGTCTAGGGTTTGGCATTTCTCAATTGAAGCTTCAATAAGAGAAACTTCGAGAAGGGTTTTCCTCTCTAGGAGAGTGGTTTTTCCTTGGTTAAGAGCCAACATCTTGTGTTCTTGTCTCTTTTGTTTTGGTAACTGTTTGATGAAGTAAGAGAACACACATTGATAATAATAAGAGAAGATTGTGGTAATAAGAAAAATAAAAAGTACTTCACAAATTGTTATCATTGCTAGAAGAATCTCATTATAACTCAAATGCCCTAGATTCTTCAACAGTCTTATGGCAAACTCGTGAGTCTTATACAGGTAGTCGAGTTTAATAAAATACCCACAGAGTCGGGTCTTAAGCACGGGTTCTATGCGAGTGACCCGGCTCGCTATAGAACCCACCAAGACCCGCAGGTACTCGTCGGTCATATACGGGTGGTGCTTCACTGGTTGGTAAGTCCACTCTAGAAGTCGAGTCAAGGAAAAGACATTACAACCATCAAGCCAAAGTGTAGGAGGAAGCCACCCTTTCAAGCAAAGTGGTAACAAGGTGTTGCAACTAGGGTTTCTGAAATAAGGCCAAGAATTGCAGTGTTGAAGCAAGAAACCAAAACACTTCAAGATAGCTGAGAAGGAGGAAGAAACAAGGAGTTTGACTATCGTTGACTTAAGGAAGAGGAGGAAGCTTTGTGTCTTGGTCTTGGAGAGGCAAATAGGTCAAGGGTCTTGGTCTTAGAATTTTCCAATTGAAGTCTCTATAAGAAGAACAATTTTTTTTGGGTTTTCCTCTCAAGTGGGAGAGGTTTTGGCCATGGTTGATCGCCTACATTCTATGTCTCTTGTCCCATTATTATTTATGCATTGGTAATTGTTTGATGAAGAAGAACACAATAATAATCTAAGTAAAGAAAAGATCTTAGTCTAAGAAGTAAAAATCAATGACTAACAATTATCTCTAGAAGAGAAATCTCCTATTTGCTATGCCCTAGATTTCTCAACATGGGATCAAAGGTAAGGTGACAATCTCAAGGAAGGGCATCTTATCAAGAGACACATAAGCACTCAAGGATCAAACCTCAAAGGACTTCAAAGCAAAGTCAAGATCTACAAAGAAGTGTCAAAACCCTATATCGAAGAAGTCTTGGGATCATCATCAAGAAAAGAAGGCCAAGACCCTACATCTACTCAAGTTGAAGAGATCTACAAATCCAAGCAACTTGAAATCTATTCATCCAAGAGAAGCACTTCAAGGACAAAGATCACATTATTATCTTGAAGAAAGTCAAAACCTTAATTCAATCAAAGAAGCATTCTTAGGATCCACACTCAATCATAACTTCAACAACTTTGAGTTGAAGTATCTTGAAGACTACTCATTCAGAGGAAGCAAGATCAAGGATGTCGTCATCATCGTCAAAAGGCAAATCTCCCTCTCATTGAAGTAAAAAATTCATCCTTGAAGAAGACCATCCAAGCATCAAGACATCATCAAGAAGTCATCATCATCAAAGGTCTAAGGTGATCTCTCTGCCTGTGGATTCAAGGATCACTCTTGAAGATAATTGTCTTCATCAAGAAGAATCTTTCTATTATCTATCTCATCATCAAAGATCAAGGAGACAGCAAGTGGAAGAAGCATCTTCACAAGTAAGTATATTTATGTCTACATCTGAATCTGTCAAAATGTCTTTTTGCAAGGAAAACTTCTATTCCATCCTTTGAGAAAACGATTAACTCATCTAGATAAATTTCAATGATTTTCCCAATTAATCCCTTAAAGGCATAATCCATGGCCCTTTGAAATGCTCTCACATTTGACAAACCAAAAGGCATTCTTATATACTCAAATGTGCCCCATGGTGTCTTGAAAGTGGTTTTGTGTCAGTCTTCCTTCTTCACCATAACCCTAGGTTGCACGAAACGGGGAAATGGGTACGAGTTTCAGAAACGCGACCTCCCCAAATTTTGGAAACGGGAAAACGCGAATATATATATATTAGGACATTTAAGAAATATGTGCAATCATAAAGCATATATGATACATTCTAATTTATTACATTATGATAAAATTGTCAATTGTCAATGCATAAACTATAAGTCTCTACATTTACATCACATTTACTCATGAATGTTCACATAATGAAAATAGAAATATCCAAAATAATCCACGAGAAATTTCTAATTTCTTGTCTCGTGCTTGATTGGGAGTCTCCTCCTACATAGTCAAACGACCTTAGTGCTCTCGATTAAATACAAGTTTCATACCCTAGTACCCTACATGCTCTTCATTATTGGGAGTCTCCCCTGCAGAGAGGGCTTGGTTCTCTTGATTAAATACAAGTTCCATACCCTAGTACATGATAAAATCCAATGGAAACATTACAATCCCCCCAATCTTGAAATCCTGAAAAACAGATAAGTCTGCTGGATTTTGAGTGAGATCTAAAATTCTACTTTCTCCATATGAAATCCAATGAGGGCAAAACCACTCTCAAACATCCTGAGTCATTTCATGGTAATGTTAAAAATTTAAGTAAAATGAGGCAAAATTTCATTTTTACAACTTTAGACAGGCATCTAGAAGTAACTAGAAGTCACTAAGATAACCTAAAAATAAATTAGAAAACAAATTAAAAAAAAAAAAAAAAAAACACAAGTAAAAAGTTGAAACGTGAGTCGTACGGCGCTGAAACGCATTTTAGGTCGTACTGTCACGAAAGTGAAACGTGGCAATACGGCCTAAAACGTGTTTCAGGGCCGTACCATACGCGTTTCAGCATTTCGTACCCGTTTTTGTACAAAAACGCCCCCCTTGCCCTACGTTTCCTGCAACATAGCCATAACATAATTATACCCAGAGAAACCATCCAACATGGACAACATTCCTCACTTTGTTACCCTTTGCAGTGTTGAAGAATCTAGGGCAAATGAAGTTAATGAGGTTCTTCTCGCCGTGATAACTATTTGTGAGCTATTTTTAACTTTTCTTATTAACACAATCTTCTCTTGTTATTATTAGAGTGTGTCTTCTTAGTCAATCAAATAGTTACCACAACAAAAGAGACAAGAACACAAGAAGTTGGCTTTCTCCTAGGGCCAAAACCTCTCACTCTTTGAGAGTAAAACCTGCACAAAATTCTTCTTATAGAGATTCCAACTGACGAATACCAAGACCATGACCCTTGACCTATTAGGCCACTCCAAGACCAAGACACCAATCCTCTTCTTTGTCACTGTTGAGCAGTGTGGAAAAAGTCGGATTAAATCCCCAAAACGCGATTTTTTTGGCTGATTATATCGGCCGATTTTTTGCCGATTTTTTCCCAGTCGAAAAAATCGGGATTAAATCGAAAAAGTCGGGATTAAATCGGGACTTTTTCCAAAAAATCGTGGTAGTTTCTTTAATGACTTTGAAAAAATCGGGATTTTATTGAAAAAATGATTTTATTGAAAAAGTCGGGATTTTATTGAAAAAGTCCAAAAATGAATATTTTTGTATTTTTTTTTAATTTTGCCGACTTTTTGCCGACTTTTTCGAAAAACTCCCGACTTTGCCGAGTTTTTCAACTTTTGGACCCTTGCCGAATTAATCCCGACTTCGACTTTTTCCACATTGCTGTTGAGATCCTCATCATCGCTGCTGCTACACCGAGGCCATTACTAATGCACCATCGAGATCATTATTGTTGCAACACTGAGGCCATCACCAAGATCATCACTGCTGCAACTCTGTTGCACCTTCATCGAGATCTACACCAAAACAACGAGATTTGTGCACTGAGATATGTATGTATATATGAGAGCTGCACCTAGATTCACTGAGATTATGACCTTGTAGCTATGCCTCCATCAAGATCATGATTGTGTCTACATGATTACTTCTATGCCGAGATTATGACTGCATCTAGAATGTAGGCCGAGACAGAGAGTGTCACTTCAAGATCCTCCTCTTCACAAATATGTCGAGACTGTAATGCTGCTTCAGTGATGACTGTGATCACCGAGACTGTGAGGAGGCTGAGACTGTATTCATTAAGACAGTGAGGAGACCGAAAAATTCATCTCTGTGGTACCCATCCAAAGAACAGAGATCTCTAAGATTTGCGAGGTCTTAAGACTATAATTACTCACTGTAATTACCACCGAAGTTTCAGAGGCATCTGAGTTCCTGTTCTGCCTATAATGCGGATCTTACACGCCTATTTATAGTGGTTAGTCATGCATATAAGCCGACATGAGAGAGTGAACTGTTGTGTCTCCTTATATGAGCCGACATGACTTATTTTTATATCATTTGGAAGCCAACTTCTTCAAGAGGGATTGTGCTTGTCTTTGGAGGGCTTCTACACATTTCTATACATTAAACATAGGCTCAAGAAGAGCTTCTTCATATGACATTGAGTCTTTGAATAAATCCTAAGGCTCTCAATGGGAGCCACTAACAAATAAACCTCTTGCTTATGAAGCCCATGTAGCAAGGCATACAAAAATAATTTTATTTCTTTTACTTCATCATTTACAAAGATCATGTCATTATGAAGACCGAACCTAGTTACACTTCTTCAACACTCCCTCTCAACTAGGAAGGTATTCATAATGGTACTTCGTCATTCTCAATCTAAAGAATTTCTCATAAGAAGAATCGGATTGGTAACCCATCTGTATAGCATCACAGTAACCAACATTGTTTCCACAGCAAGGCCTTCACTGACAGCTCTATCTCTCATCAGATCAGAGCACAATGTTGGCGAGACCAATGACTATAGACACCTTCATCATTGTCTCTCAAGGTACATACCCACTCGAGTGTTCACTGAGTATGACCTTCTAGGACTATTCTTATCTTGGGTTCCCATCCCTCAAAGAATATCGGTCCTCTTGCCTACTCTTATCTTGGATGCCCTACACATCCTCAAAGAGCATCGGATGTCAGATGATTACCCAATCCTCCATTCTTTCTTCCCAAGTGAAGACAAGAATGTTGTGTCTATCTCTCCCTCTCAACTAGGGAAGATATGCCCATTCTTGTAAAGGAATGTACCCAAGTTCCCTCTAACCAGGAACTTGCCCAAGCTCCCTCTCAATTAGGGACTTGTCAGAGCTCCCTCTTAACTAGGGACTCTCCTTTTCATCAGCAGCTTCTTCTTTGTGGGTCCTTCAGCTGCTTGATCAATTTCCTTCCTTGATGTCATGTAATTCAATCGAGTTTCTTCCTTGTAGGGCATTAGTCATTGATCACTTTCCTTCTTGGTTCATCATGTCATTCCTTTCTTCATGGAAAGTGGCCTTCTTTATACATATTTGGAACCTTCGTCATATGGATACTTCTTCCTCATCATGTTTCTTTCAGGAATTTCCATCCACCACATGAATGCTAGTTGTACTTGTACTTACAACTCCTGTTCCAGTAGCCCTGCGTGAACTCATCGAGATATTATTCAAGAAATCAAAACATAACATTAAATCAAATAGTACCTTACGAGGTGGCTCTTCATCATGACATCTTCCTGTGGGTATCAGCATCCTGCATACATGTTAACACATCTCCAAATATATCCATTGTCAAAGGTCTCCATCTTTTCTAGACTTCCATTAGAGTCTTCATATCTTTCCGAGAGATTTCCTAGTCAAATCTTCTTGGTCTTTTAGATGTTGATCGCCTTCATCATGGTTGCATATCTCACGATCTCTTCCTTCCTCACACATTCCATTCCCAGGAGCTTTGAATCAGAGTTTCTTAATTGTAGTCAACCACCTCATACTTCATATGAGAACATATTATGTTGACTTCATCTAGTGTGACTTATGCCTTCCTGCATTCTTTCAGAGGAGGAGATCCTTTTTCTCTTGATCATGCTTATCAAGATAGAAGTAGTGATCCATGTTACCTACAACCATACGACATGACTTTGTATCCCCAGGGTGGAAATTATGGATTCCATGGAGGTGCGATGATTCTTCCAACAAACTTTATAATATTACATACAAGCATACATACCTCATTTTACCGTTAGGTCATCTAGGCTTCTTTTAGCAGTGTTGACCACTACGTGTCAATGACCCATAGCAATACACCCCCTTTTTTCGCAAAACGAATAGCACTTGATCGATCTGTCCGTGTCGTCCAGCTATCATCATTAGCTTGACTTCCCAGAGGTTATGTAAACCCTTTTTGCATGTGTATAATGTAAATAATCTCAGCAGATTCGTGTCATGTATGTAACAACCTAGGTAAACCTACTTTTCTAGTGACGATCTCCATTCTGGGAGGTTTTTTGTCTCACCAATCCATTCTCGGATGGTCAGCAGAGTTTTCCTCCAGTCTTACCCCAAAGTTGGAATGGATTTTGTCGCCAGGATTTTAGGCGAGTCCTAGTGTTCTATATCGAGTCTATGTAAACGTGATTTGGGAATAATCCTAACTATTTGGTTAGGTTATTTTATTACAAATTGCTTGGTCTGTAGGATTAATTGTGTCGCAGAAATGGGTAGTCTGTGAGGGTCTATTACAAATGGGTTTTCCCCCTTACGATGTAAAAAATATGAAAATCATGATGTAAGGTGTCTGGAGGGTTGGAAAAATAATTTATCCCCTCATATGTTAATTAATTAAATTTTCTAGCAAAAATTAATTAAAATCTTAGGCTAAAAATTTAATTAATTATAGGTCCTAGGTAAATTTAAATTCTCCAAAGGCAAAATTCATTGGTCCTAAAAAATTAAATTTTAAAAGGTCTCGGGACTAAGGTAAATTAATTATTTTGTTAAATTTTAAACCTTTGATCCCTAGGGGTTAAGTCTGTTGTCGCACAGATTGTCACGACAACGCTCAGACCGGGGGCTATCACCCTGATCCCCAATCTCTCAGTTTAAGCCTGTCTCCCGCGACTAAGGGGGGTAGACCCTATGGAACAATGGATGACCAACTGTGGACCAGTTGGGTTGGGAGACATGAGAAAAAACAAACACTTATTTGATTTTATTAAGTTAATAGACCAGTGCCTTATAGAGTTAATGGCTGAATGATTATCTATCGAATGCTGCGGAAAGATGAACTCATTAACAATCATTTACCATCAGATAACTCAAGCAATGCAAGATATTCGATAAATGCACAATGCTTTAATAGTGATCCAGCGATTAAAACTCAATAACGATATTCCAGCGATTAAAATTTCGAAAGATAAATGCTTTAAACAACCACATAACTCCAAATGTTAACCAGAGATTACATTCATATAGCTAACTTGTAAATAAACATTTAAGTGCATTTAGCTATAGAAAAATACCACAAAAAGACACCAAAATGATTTTTCAATTTTTAGCTAAGCTTTTTCAAAATATTTTTTAATATATATATATATATTTTAAACGTTATTTGTTGAAGTCAAAATTCAAACCAAACAAAACTACCTAATCTATAAAACAATATAAAGTCTAAAAGTTAAATCTAAAAAAGAAACCTTTTATGGCATTTTTTAATTTTTAAATTTTTTATATTTTTAAAGGAAAACAAAAATTAAAAAAAAAAAAGCTAAACAAAAATATAACTAAACCTAAACTAAATAAAAACTAAATATTAAACCTTTTTATATTTTTTATGAGATTTTTTTAATGTTAAAATCAAAATGAAACTAAACTTTAAAAAAAAATTTCTAATGGTCATAACTAAAAGCCTAACTAAGAAAAAACAAATATTAAACTAAACTAACTCAAATGAAAATCGAAATTTTTTATTTTTTATTTTTTTTAAATCTTTATATATTAACACATACAAAAAAAAAAAAAAACTAACCTGAAACTAAATTAATCAAAAGCCAGACATAAATAAAATCTAACTTAACTAAAATCAAAATTTGAACCAAATCGAAATTTCTAAATGAACCTAATGAATCTTGAATATCATATTAATTTAACAAAAATTAAAACATGTATATCTAACACTAAATGAAAATAAAAAAATGAACTAGCCGTAAAAAAGGGAATACGCTAAACTAATTATACGCATACTTAACAAAGAAAAGAAAATCAGAAGTGTATTGTTGTTGTTTGCAGGTACGTTGGTGAGAATCATGCAAGAGCTGTGACGGTGGGGATTGCAGCGTTTTGTTTGCAAATGGAGCTGAACAATGGAATGCGGCATGCAGAATGAAATCGCGTGGATGCTGGACGCTGCAGAGTTATAACGATGGACATTTACAGGTTTGGCAATGAGCAAGTGCGGATGAGGCAGCGTGAGGATGTGCAGCAGTAAGGGAAACGCAGAGGTGGGAAGAACAGCGTGGAAGGGTGAACAAGTTTGATGCGTTTTGCAGGTGGATTGGCTGCAGAAAACTGTACGCAGGGACAACAGCGACAAGATTGCAAGTTAGCGTGGGGTCGGCTGCGTGAAGATGGAATGGATTGCAGCGGATGAGAGTGCCGGCCTTTTTTTTGTGTTTGCAGGTTTCTTTGTATTTGCAGGTGGAGATGAGGGAAGTGATGGCAAATTTAGAGTAAGGGATCGCTGAAGGCAGGGAAGGGAGCAGAGCTGCGGATGGCAGCAGTGTACAGGCAGTTGGCCAAGCGGCAAGGGCTTTGCCTAGGTCACAAAAATTTTCAAGAAATTTCTTCCTGCAATATAATTGAAACCCTCCAGATCTGAAAACAACTGAAATTTGAAACCCTTGGACAGCAAAAACAGAGACCCTGGAAAAACTAATTTTCCCACAAGATTTTATCTCAGACCTGCAACCTACAAATGGAAAACAAAAACCCAGAAAATATATGCAAGGATTAAAAATGAAACCCTACAAACCAGCTATGAATTTACAGATCTAAGGCTCTTTAGCAGCCAGATTTGTCAATAATCTACGGAGATATTATCAAAATTCCAGATTTACTATGAAATACTTCAGAAATTTCTCATGCAAATCAGAAAACAAACTTAAATGATAAACCCAGGATCGAAACTGGCTGGGCTCTGCAAGAGAATGCTTGCGGGAGTGGGCTGGTTCAGCCGAGAACTTCCCCAAACGCCCACTGATCTTCTTCAATAAGGGTTTCCAGCACAGCGCACTTCAACCATCAATAAAGAGAGAAAAACAGTACTAAATCTCAAATGCAATGGAGATACCTGCCATTACTTCAGAAATTCTAATACCATTCAATCCCTAGCAAGTGAACAAGATACCTGTGTTCAACAATACTCTACAATAAGCTGTTACTAATGGCTGAAAACTATGTTGCAGGGGAGCGCCCCCCCCCCCCCCGAACCCGCTCCCGAATCGCGCTCCTCCCTGACGGGAGCGATTTTCGGGAGCGCGCTACCTCAAAAAAAATTGCGCTCCCTGGTCTATTGGGAATCGTTATAGGGAGCGATCGCTCCAGGGGCGATTCGCGTGAGGCCGGGAGCCGGTCGGCGGAAAAAAATTCCGCGGACCGGAAAAAATGAATTAAAAAAAAAAATAAAATTGGTTTTAAAAGGCTAATGGGCCAAAAAAATATTCATTGTTACTTCATTGAGCTTGAGTTTGGAGCTGGAGCAAGAGCAAAGGAGCGAGGAGCAAGTGCTGAGGAGCGAGGAGCAAGTGCCAACGAGCGAGGAGCAAGCCTGCAGAGGTAATTAGCTTAGTAATTTAGTTAGTTTAGCTGATTAGGTAGTAATTTAGTTAATTTAATTTAGCTTATTGAGTTTAAAAATCATGTATTTAAATTAAATTAATAAACTAAATTAATTAATCCCAATAAATTAAATTAATTTGCAGATTCAAGAATCAAAACCCTACAAACATCAAACACCATGGACCTGGCTATATTTCTTGGCATTTTCCTCTTCCTGGTCCCTTTTATGGTTATTATGGTGCTGGAGAGTAGGAAACGGAGGGGCCAGCCCCAAACTGAAGAGGGGGATGAAGAAGCCGGAGAAAGTCAAATGGGTGAAAACCCCGGTGAGGAGGAGCTGGAGGAGGGTGAACATGACCCTCAAAAAACTAAACAAGACCAAACTCCATTGTGGAAATATGTTAACAGGGCTGAAACAGGGAGAGGGGGTGGAACCACTAAATTTCATTGCCCCCATTGCAACACTGATTACACAGGTTCATACACCCGTGCTAGAAGACACCTCTGTGGGAAAAGGCCATGGGATGGAGAGAAACAGATAGGAATCAAAACTTGTACAGCGGTGTCAGCAGCGGAGAGAGCCAAATACATAAGGGAAGAGGAGGAAGCCCAATACAGAACAAAAAAATCAAGGGGATTCTTTGAACCAAGCTCACAATCACAAAGAACTCCTTCAGCATCCTCCCAAGGCAGTGGATATGGACATGGAGGCACAGGGTCATCATCTTTAAGGCGTAGAACCATATCAGATTTCCTTGATGAGGGGTGTAGGAATGATGTGGATTCAAAAGTTTACAAGTTTCTCTATGCATGTGGGATACCATTCAATGTTCTTCGCTCACCTTATTGGCACGAAATGGTTTCTGCCATAAATGATGCCCCTAAAGGATACAAGAGCCCTGGGTATGACAAGGCAAGAACCGTTGGCCTTGATCATGAAAAAGCAAAAATATCACATTCTTTGAATAAAATGACAAGTTCTTGGACTGACCATGGGGTGTCCATTGTATCTGATGGATGGACAAATGTAAAAGGCAAGCCATTGATAAGTGTTCTTGCTGTGTCTGTTAGTGGTCCCATCTTTCTAGCTGCACATGATTACTCGGACAAGTTCAAGACTGCCATCAACATTGCAGAAGCATTACTTGAAACAATTGAGCGTATTGGCCCATACAATGTCATCCAAGTCATCACTGATAATGCTCCTAATTGTAAGGCAGCGGGAGCAATTATTGAGGATAAATACCCCAACATATTTTGGTCTGGATGTTTGATTCACACATTGAACCTTCTGTTGCATGATATTGTCAAAAACAAAAATGAACAATACCAATGGATTGCTAATTTGTACAAGAAAGGCAAACAAATGATAAAATTTATTACAAATCATAGCAATACCCATGGCCTTTTCCGCAGTCACTCGAGATTGGAGTTGCTGAAGATTGCGAAGACTAGATTTGGTAGCTATTACCTCACCTTCAGGCGCCTTTTGAAGGTAAGAGAGGCATTAGCTAGCATGGTATCAAGTCCACATTGGCAGGTGTTAAAGGAAAGGGCTACAAATGTCGCTGACATGGCAGGTTTTGAAATGGTGAAGGAGGCCGCTCTTGATGGGTAGTTTTGAACAAGTGTGAGGCAGGTATTGGATTTCACCAAGCCAATTTATCACATGATTCAGTTTGCAGATACAGACAAACCAGTGATTGGCGAGGTGTATGAGCAAATGGATACCATGTTGGGGGAAATAAAAGACATTGTTCATAATAGAGATCCCAACTTGTACAAACTGATTCATGATTGTGTGTGTGAATGGTGGAATAGGCTTAACCTTCCACTACATTGCTTGGCGTATATCCTTACGCCAAAATACTACTCTACATCTTGGTTGGGCCAACCTGCAGCAGGGGGTGGGGTTAGGACCAAACCCCATTTAGATCCAGAGGTAACTAAAGGATATTTGGAAGCATTAGAAAAGTTGGTACCTGACAGGGAGGAATGTGCAGCTGTGCGCCTTGAAATAGGCAGATACTTCAGTGGCACTGGTTTGTATGGTAACTTCCATGCAATGGATGACAAAGATAAATTTGAATCTCTCACATGGTGGGAAACATATGGCGGCCACGGAATTTTGCCAAAATTGGAAAAAAAAGTTCTTTCACAAGTTGTAAATTCTTCTTCTGCAGAGAGGTGTTGGAGCACCTACAGCTATATACATAATGTGAAAAGAAACAGACTCAATGAAAACCGAGCAGAAAGCTTGGTTTATGTGCACTACAACTTGAGGTTGTTGAGTCATTACTGTGATCGGGCTAATGAGGATCCCACATATAAAATTTGGGACAATCACCCAGAGGATGACAATTTGGAGGATGGCATTGTACATATTGAAGAACTAGAAGAGGAACTTGTAAGGGATGAAAATGAAGCAGCTGCAGCAGCCATGCCACCTCCACCTCCACCTCCACCATCCAGTAGCAGTGCTCAAGGTCCGAGTCTTGTTCCTTTGCTGTCGCCACCTCCATCTACACCCTCGCGTGGAGGTTCTAGTTCTGGTCGTCGGTCTGTGCGGGAGACTCCTAGAAGACCACCACGACCTGCTTATACTCCTGGAGACTCTCGTGGCAAGGGCCACATGTAGATTTACAGTTTACTTGTCTTTTTTAGTTTCTATTAGACTTTAGTTTTCACAACTGTTGAGTTTTGAGTCCTTGACTCTTGACTCTTGACTCTTTCATATCATAATGATATTTTTTGTAAGCATTATATCACTGTGACAATGAAAATTTGAAGTTTGAAGTTGGGCCTTGGCAATTATAACTCATTGGTAATGATTGTGAATTATGAATATGATGCTTCGTGAAAGACTAAAGTTGTTTCATTTCATCTCATTATTCATGTTTCATTTTATAAATTTTTAACATTTCATATCATGTTAACAGTTAGAAGTTAGGACTTAGAAATATCTTCGATATTACTTCTTGTAATGGTTAAACTTAGCTTACAAGTACAACTTTGGTGATCAATGATGATAAATGTTATTGAATTTTCAATTCTGAAAGCTTGAAGTTGAAACTTTAAGATTGAATTTTATGAATCATGATTTATAAGACTCAATATGTTGCAGTTGTAATATGTATTTTACTAACTTGTGGACATGGTTGATGACGATTATAATTTCTAGATGATTGCTGTGATATGGTTCAATGATCAATCTATGTTCTTTTATGTTTTTTATGTCTAATTCATCATTCTACATGTTTTTGTTGACATATATGCAATGTTCCACCAAGACTCTGGTGCGGGGAGACGCGGGTGCAGGGAGACGCACAGGGGGGACGTGTGGGAGTACCCTCAAATTTTAGGGAAATTTCGGGGGTGCGGGGAGTCGTCGAGGTATATATATATAATTCAAGTTCATATTCCTTGTTCACTGTTCAATAATGAAAGCATAAAAATATTAAATAGACAATTGAAATTTGAATCATTGATCCATCCTCATCATTCATTTTGATACATACATCATTCATATGACATACTCAAGTGACAAGTCTCATTATTGAATTAATTATTATTCATACATACCATGAGATTCGAAAAGCAAAAATAAAAATCAATAATAAAATATTCAAATACATTGATTGATATCATTCATCAGTCAATGGTTCATCATTCTACAATCTACATTGATTTAAAAACTAAATTCATCATTCATCATTCTAGAATCTAAATTGAAAGCAAAACATACTAGTATATTTTCAAAGTTTGAACACTAAATCTATATAACTCAAAGTTTCAAAGTTCAAACTCAAAAATAGTTAAGAGTGAAATGGAAATGACTTTGGGTTGAATGAAATGAGCTTTTAAATTTAAGGTTTAGGCTTTTAAGTTTTAGTTATTTAGTTTTAATTTTAATTTTTTCTTTAGACTTTTAAGTTTTAGTTATTTAGTTTTAATTTTAGTTTAAAAAAAAAATTAATGGTTTTGATTTTTGAATTTTTAAGTCTTATTAGACAAATTTAAAGGGGGACGCCCAGGGGCACCCTTTTTGGGGAGTCTAGACTCCCACACTGGGGAAATGCACCCCCTTGCGTCTCCCCAAGACTCCCCAAAAAGGGTGCGTGGGGAAACGCACCCCCAAGAGACTCCCTGTCCCCGGTGCGTGGGGTGCGAGGGGTGCGCGCACCCGACCCTGGGGGACGCGTCCCCGTGGAACACTGCATATATGTATCAAAAATTAAAAAATATAAAAAATATATATATTTTTAAAAAATCGCTCCCGGATTCGCTCCCAAACCGGGAGCTTCTGAAAATGGTCGCTCCCGCTTCCGTTTTCACTCCCGCTCCCGCTCCCAAGTAACATTGGCTGAAAATCAAAATATGCAGAAAATAAAATATCTCACAGCACTTCAAGAGAGTAACACCAGCAAGATTTCAACCCCAAAGTCTTTCTTTATTAGCACCAGAAAAAAGTTTACAAGAGAGCTTCTTCAGCACAAGACTCACAGATCGAATCTGATCTCAAATGACCCCTAGCACCCTATTTAAAGGAAAAATTCCCAACGGCTAGTTCGAGTGATCCACGTCAAAATGATCTCGATCGCCGATGAGGATCAAGATATCTCTTAATCTCATCCATCGAATTTTTTAATGCATTAAAAATTGAAATTCTGCATTTATTTACTCAAAAATATTATTATTTTATTATTTTTAGGTTTTTACTTTATTTTATTATTTTATTATTTTTATTTAAATTTTTATTTATTTTTTTAATTTATTTTATAAATTTTATTATTTTTTATTTTTTTTAATTTTTATTTTTCAGTTATTTTTTTAATTTTTAATTTATTTTTAAATGGATCCTCGAACTTAGCCTTTGGAAAAATCACCTAGGACCTAGGACTTAGGACTTATGAGGGGATTAAAACATTTTCTAACCCTCAAGACACATGACTTTTACAATTTTACACCTCAAGGGGGAAAACCCATTTGACATAGACCCTCATAAACCATCTAGTTCTGTGACACAACTATAATCTAGCATATCAACATACTAGGATTCTCCTAAGATTCTAATGACAAAATTCATTTCGGCTTTGGGGTTAGGCTGAAGGAAAACTCTGCCGATCATGGATCGGTGAGACAAAAAACCTTCCGGAACGTAGATTATCACTAGAAAATTAGGTTCACCTAGGCAATTTACATACATGACTCAACTCTGCTAAGATTATTTACAATTCACACATGCAGACTGGGTTTACAACATAAATTGATCAAGTCGACGATGATTGTCGAATGGCACGGACACGTCAATCAAACGCTATCCCTTTTGCGAAGAAAAGGGGGGGTACTGCTATGGGAAGTTGACACGTAGTGGTCAACAAAGTCAAAGTCAAAATTTCGGGGAAATTAACTCAAAAATTTAATTTTTGAGTTAACTGAAATGCATTTAATTGAAAAAATCGAATTTCCTCAAGAAATAAGTATGTCGACGGATTAAAAGTAATTTTAATCTTCATCAACGATCAAAATTGTTTTGACGAGGATCACTCAAACTAGCTGTTGGAGGATTTATCTTTAAATAGCAAGTCATTTGTCAGTCGATCCATCCAACCTTTGAGTCATGTGCTTAGCAAGAAGCTCTTGTGTAATCTTTTTTCTAGATAATAAAGAAAGACTTTGGGGTTAAATTTTGCTGGTGTTACTCTTCATGGGAATACTATACGATGTGTTGTTTTCATGCATAATTTTTTCTAAAACCATTGATGATAGCTTCTGAAGAGTGATTTGAGTACAAGTATCTTTCTCAGTCATTGGGGTTTGAATAATAATTTAAATTTTGAACGTAATAACCAATGTTCCACCAAGAGTCTGGGACGAGGAGACGCACAAGGGGGCCGTGTGAGAGTACCCTCAAATTTTAGGGAAATTTAGGGGGGACAGGGGAACGTCAGGGTATATAATTTTTTATATATATATATTTCAAATTCATATTCAATAATGAAAGCATAAATACAATGATACATACATAATTGAATTAAGTAATGAAATACATTGATCCATACTCATCACCTTACTAATACATAAATGATTCATCTGTAGACCACAAGATTCAATAATGAAATACTCTGATACATATTCATCATTCATTATTCACCATTCTAGAATCTACATTGATTTAAAAATTAAATTCATCCTTCATCATTCTAGATTCTAAATTGATATAAAATTAAAATTCATCATTCATCATTCATCATTCTAGAATCTAACTAGTACTAAGCAAAATAGACTATAATAGATCTTGAAATCTAAAGACTAAAATAGTATTTTGATATAACTAAACTCAAAAACAGTGGAGTGATGAGTCTAAAAGTCACTCTAAAGTACACAGAGGGCTTGGTGCTCTTGATTAAGTACTAATTCCATACCCTTGTACATGACAAAATGCAATGGAAACATTGCAATCCATCAAATCCTAAATTCCTGAAAAACTGTTAAGTCTGCTGGATTTTGAGTGAGATCTAAAATTCTACTTTTTGCATATGAAATCCAAAGAGGTCGGAGCCACTCTCAAACATCCTGAGTCATTTCATGGTAATGTTAAAAATTTAAGTAAAAGGATGAAAATGAAAGATAAAGGAGAATGTCACTTTTACTTTAAGAATTTAACATTACCATGAATTGCATAGCATTAGTAGGGCAATATGATCAAATACTAGGCTTCCCCTGTCATAAATCATTGTTTACAAGCAAATTTAAGGGCCCCCTTTTGGGGAGTCGCGTCCCCACACTGGGGAAACGTCCCCACTTGCGTCTCCCCATGTCTCCCCAAAAGGGGGAGGTGGGGAAACGTTTCCCCAGACGTCCCCCCGTCCCGGGTGCGTGGGGTGTGAGGGGTGCGCGCACCCAACCCTGGGGGACGCGTCCCCGTGGAACACTGGTAATAACAGGTATCTCTATTTTTCTGAATTTTGTTATTATTTTCTCGCTCTATTTTTTATGGTTGGATTGCGTTTTGCAGGGAAATCTTGATTTTATAGATCCTTGGGCGTCAGGGGAAGTTTTTAGTTGAACCAGCCAATTCCTGATCTATGTTTTCTGAAGAGCCCAGCTAAATTAGCTTTGGGCTTATCATAAGATTTTGTTGGTGATACACAGAGGGTTTCGAGTTAGCACCTCTTTTTAAAATTTAAAAAATCTAATTTTTTGTGGAAATTTTGATAGATCTGGCTATTAAGAACCTCAGATTATCAGATTTGGGAGCGGAGTTGGACTCATACTTCTTGGATCTGATAGATCTGTAAATTATTTGTATAGATTTGTAAATTATTTGTATAGATCTGTTATTTACTTATGTAGATCTAAAATTTTATAACATAATTTTGAATTTTAACACTTGGGTTTTTGGGATTTTCTCTATTTTTGTACATATTGGGTATTGAGTTTTTCTCTTTTCACTTGTGTAGAAATAGATCTGAAAAATTAGCCAAGGAAATATTCAGATCTGAGCCAGATCTAGAGCTCGGGGGGCAAGATTTGGGCTCAAAGATTGTTTACAGGAATAGATATGAGAAATCATCTAAGGAAATTTTCAGATCTGAGATTTTTTCAAGTTTTGGGGCTCCTAAGCCCAGATCTGTGTTCTCCTAACCCAACTCTAGCCTTATTGGGCTAGTGCTAGCCGTCATTGGCCCTAGATTCCCCTTGCACCATTTTTGATCTGAATATTTAATTTTCTGAAGCTGATCATTGGTGATTTTTTGCAAAAAAATTGGTACAAATTTGTGTTTCAGCTATTGGAAATTTTTTTGGCAACTTGGGCAAGTGATCTTCAAGGCCTAAGGCCTAAGGGTTTGATCTTTAAACCCTCTTTTTCCTCACTGTTTGCTACAACAATCATATACCTTTCTAATGGTGACAAAATTTCATGTGGGTTAGCCTAAAATCATTTCCTAAGTTGTCTAATACATTAAGGAATTAATTTCTTGAGTTGGGAATCCATCATTAAGCCTATTTCATATTTTAATTGTTGACTGTAATAAGTATATCAGATCTGATATAATTTTGGAAATCACATCATAACAGGCTGAAATTTTTTGATAATTCATGTGGGCAAGTTTGGAAAATTTTCGGAAATTTTTTGGTATAAAGATAACATTGGTAGTTATTGTTTTCATTTTCATATTGTTACTGTCATAACATTTGTTTGTTGTTGTCCTAAACAATTCACTGCTATCCTAAAAACAATTCTCTGAAAGTTCGGAGTTTTAATATTGTTGTGGAAGTAACTACCATAAGAATCTAGAAGGGTGATCTTCTTGATTGCAGCAAGCATTTCCCTGTTGTCATAAAGTCTTTGTTGCTACTCTTTTTTATCACTGAAACATATTGGCTGCCATAGATCAAATTCTGAAATTTCAAGTGATTTGAGTTCATAACACAACTCAGAATTTTTTTGACATGTTTGGCTTGGTTTGGCATTTTAATTTTACTGCTTTCATTAGAGAATTTTCTGCTGTCCTAAATCTAATCTTTGAAAATAAGTGTTTTTGGACGACTGTTTGCTAAGTTCAGGTCAACAAATTTTTGGTACAATTATTGGCAATAAAATCCAAGTTTAAACTCCTATTTTCTGAGTTTTTGAATCACATACACACAAGCTCATTGCCTAAAGGAAATTCATTTCACACAGTTAGAACAAATAAGTCTAATATTTTAAATTGCCCAAAGGTTTTCTTGTTTGGTGAATGGTAAATATTTTGAAATCTATTGAGCTAAGTATCATTGAAAAGGTTTGCATTCGATTTGGATCTAATAGAAAACTTGGGCTATTTGAATATCTCTTAAGTAGTTTTGGAATTTTCAAGTAATTGTCATTGAAGCATAAATTGGATAAATGCTCTAGTTCTCTTTCTTGACATTAATATCATTATTGGCTTGTGGTTATTATAATTTTTTGGCGTATTAGTGATCTTTCTTTAAGAGCATATATCTTGTGTATCTTATTGGCACTTGAGATATTTGGCACTTTGTCTTGTATAAGATTGTCTCTTCATTTCATTAAGTACTCTTGTCATAAAGTTAATCAATACTAAGTACTTGAGTCTTAAACGATCTTACCTCAAGACTACTCACTCATCCCTTTGCTAATCGCATCTTGCATCTCTTTTCATCATAATAACATTTTCCTTAGCAGCAGTTGTCCATCATGTACTTGGTCCTAAATTTCTTAGCAAGATAGTTGACTCCACAAGGCACTAGTATCAATTGTATAAATTGAATCATTTAAGTCTTGCTAGATCTAAACAAGTATTTGGTCGCTCAACTATGTCTCCCGAACTAGTTGGTTCCCAACTAGTCCTCCTTCATTCCATTTCCGTAGAGTCCAACCCCCTTAGTCTATTGTAGGGAGACAATTTAAAAGAAGAGATTGGGGATCAATGTGACAGCCCCCGATCTGAATTGTTGTCATGGTGCCTAGACATTCTGTGTGACAACAAGCAGCTTCCTTGATTGAAGTGTCTTCAACCCCTTGATCTACTTCTTCTATTATGTCACCATAACATCATCCATGAATTCCACAAGTTGGAGTTTCTGATGAAACACTTGCTTCCTCTCTAGATTAGTGAACCCTCCGATGAGAATTCCATCAGAGAATCTTGAGGATCTTGCATATCCCCATATGGCAAATGTTTCCTTTTATGACTTGATGTATGATGAGCCTTGTCCTGGATGACTTCTTCCTTTCCTTCAATGTCCAATGAGGTTCCCAAGAGCTATATCCTTCATGTTTGACTACCATGGATTTTGTCCTTCATGATTCCCATGGTGATGTCACGAGCTCTTGTTTCTAATGCTTCCATGATGCCACGATGCATCTTATTATCATGGCCATATCTAAAACAAAAGATTTAGGAGCTTATAATAAGACCCTTTTGTGAGGGATACCATCTCAATCATAGCATAGATCTGTTACTCCCTCTTTCCTTGGCCCTTTTCTTCAGCTTCCTCCATCTTTCCGGCGATATGAGCTTTCTTTTCATAATCTTTCTATAGCATTGAATCTTAGCTATATTGTTTTGTCTTGTTTGAGGACCAAATTTCCCTTTCCTTTCTGCAAATGTTTGAGTCCTTTAACCTTAACCACTTTTGCCCTCAACTTGTCTGTTTCTATCTAGCATAGAGACCACAAGTTGTCGAATGAGGCAACATTCTTGTTCATGGACATTTGTTACCTTGCTTATCAATTAGAACAATGATGATTATCTTCTTATCATTTCTCCCAGATCTCCCAATTGAGATCTCATGAAGATATTCCTTCATTCTTTGATACCTTCAATTTTGTGTAGATCAAGTCTACGTGATATGCCCTTCTTTATTGCATTTTCAGAGAATATATCTTCTAGTATTTTATATATCTCTATGATGTCTCCTCTCCTGCTACATAGGGATGAGAAGACCTTTTCATAAGAATCCTATGAGTCCCTTGATCTTTTTACATGCATTCAAACAATGTTTGACCTTCAGAGACTTTTCCATAGACATCAATGACTTCTCTTCCGGGGATATCTATCCTCCTTTCTTATGCAAGGAATTTCAATGACCCAATTGATTTATAGATCTCCTTGCACACACGAAGTCATTTAACCAAACTTGATTATAAAATGAAAGATACTTACTTGACAAGTGAAGATGAACTCTTCCACTTGATCACTTTGATTATTAGAGCTTCCTCTTGGATGATCTTCTTTCAGATGAAAAAGCCTTTCTTCAATAGAAAAGGTTGCTCCTTATGATGAGGATGATTTGCTGCTTCTTCAGATAATCTTCTTCTAGGGTAAGGAGATGATCCTTGCTTGTGAAGATGACATTGCCTTTTCTTGTAGTGTAGATCAAGACTGCTTCTAGGGTTTCAACTTGATGAGAGTCTTGGTGGCCTTTTGATGATGACTATGGAGACAAAAGTTCTTGTTGTTGTAGACTGCTTCTTTGATCTAGGGTTTGATCCTTCAATGTAGATCTTGATCCTTTTGATATTCTTCAACTTGCTTTGATGCCCTTCTTGAAACTTGATCCTTGAATGTCTCTTTTCTGCCCTTCCTTTGACTTCAGCACCTTAGCTCTGATACCATGTTGAAGAATATAGGGCAAATGAAGTTAATGAGATTCTTCTTGTCATGATAACTATTTGCGAGGTATTTTTAACTTTTATTATTAACACAATCTTCTCTTGTTATTATTAGAGTATGTCTTCTTAGTCCATCAAATAGTTACCAAAACAAAAGAGACAAGAACACAAGATGTTGGCTTTCTGCTAGGGCCAAAACCTCTCACTATTTAAGAGGAAAACCCGCACAAAATTCTTCTTATAGATATTCCAATTGACGAATACCAAGACCGTGACCGTTGACCTATTAGGCCACTCCAAGACCAAGACACCAATCCTCTTCTTTGTCACCACTGAGATCATCATAATCATTGCTGCTACATTGAGGCCATTACTAATGCACCATCGAGATCATTACTACTGCAACACTGAGGCCATCACCAAGATCATCACTGCTGCAACTCTGCTACACCTTCATCGAGATCTACACCAAAACAACGAGATCTGTGCACTGAGAATCTGAGATATGTATGTATATATGAGAGTTGCGCCTATATTCACTGAGATGATGACCTTGTAGCTATGAATCCATCAACATCATGACTGTGTCTACATGATTACTTCTATGCCGAGATTATGACTGCATCTAGAATGTAGTCTGAGACAGAGAGTCACTTCAAGATCATCCTCTTCACAAATATGCCGACACTGTAATGCTGCTTCAGTGATGACTGTGATCACCAAGACTGTGAGGAGGTCGAGACTGTATTCATTAAGACAGTGAAGACACCGAAAAATCATCTCTATGGTACCCTTCCGAAGAACAGAGATCACTGAGATTTGCGAGGTCTTAAGACTGTAATTACCATCGAAGTTTCAGAGGCGTCTGAGTTCCTGTTCTGCTTGTAATGTGGATCTTACACACCTATTTATAGTGGTTAGTCATGCATATAAGCCAACATGGGAGAGTAAATTGTTGTCTCCTTATATGAGCTAACATGACTTCTTTCTATATCATTTGGAGGCCGACTTCTACAAGAGGGATTGTGCTTGTCTTTGGAGGGCTTCTACACATTTCTATACATTAAGCATAGGCTCAAGAAGAGCTTCTTCATATGACATTGACTATTTGAATAAATCCTAAGGCTCTCAATGGGAACCACTAACAAATAAACCTCTTGCTTGTAATGTGGATCTTACACGCCTATTTATAGTGGTTAGTCATGCATATAAGCCGACATGGGAGAGTAAATTGTTGTCTCCTTATATGAGCTAACATGACTTCTTTTTATATCATTTGGAGGCCGACTTCTTCAAGAGGGATTGTGCTTGTCTTTGGAGGGCTTCTACACATTTCTATACATTAAACATAGGCTCAAGAAGAGCTTCTTCATATGACATTGACTATTTGAATAAATCCTAAGGCTCTCAATGGGAACCACTAACAAATAAACCTCTTGCTCATGAAACCCATGTAACAAGGCATACAAAAATAATTTTATTTCTTTTATTTCATCATTTACAAAGATCATGTCATTATGAAGACCGAACCTAGTTACACATGCAGTAAGGTTTACATATTAGGAAGGGGGTAATTATCCTTCTTACAAGCCATGTTCAAATTCCTGAAGTCAAAACATAACATTATAGCTCTATTCTTCTTCCGAACCACCACCTGTGAAAATTCGGTGACTTGAATTCCTACTGTAGCAACTGATAATATTTCTCCTACTTGTTAATTTACATGAACAAGTTATTTGCAGTTTCCTACGACAAACATAGAAATACATACACTGCAGCCTACACCATTTAAAATAATATGCCGAAACAAGAAACTGAACAATAGAGAGATACAACACAATTAACACAGTTGTTTTTAGACAAACGTCCCTAGAAAAACCCAATGCGGGAAAACCGGTGCAGCAGATCTAAGGGTTTTATTATTAAGCAAAGGTTATTTCTGAATACAACCTCTAGATGAAGGCAATCCAGTACAGACAATATCACTCGACAAAAGAAATTAGTGAGATTACCTCACTTTACACAGCAAATCCCAGCTGATCCGGTAGCTGAACTAATGAGTCCCCAACTACTTCTGTGTTGCCCCTATGCAATCACTGCGTGGGCGCATCATAGCCCCTAAGGCACTGTGTCACCTCTTTGCTGAATCAATTTGGTATTAAGACCTGACTCCAGCCCTCCTAGCTCAGAGCGTCAAGCCCTCCAGCAAATTTCGGACCTCTGCATGGAAGGCTCTGCGCTGCTTTGCATGACCCCTTCCTAGCTCTATGTCACCCTCTCTAGGCACTGTGTTGCCTCCTCTGTGTGTCTCTCTGCCTCTCTGCTAAGTATTCTTGGATCCAGAGAAGATACTCCAGCTAAAACTCTCTCTGCCCCCTTTGCATGATCACTACGAAATCATTGATTTGCTCTAGCTTCAGCAATTCAATCTAACTGATCAACTCTCTGTGTGTCTTCCAAAATGACCCTTAAGCCTCCTTAAATAATCTTCTCATTGACATTCAACGGCCCAGATTAGAAGCTAATCAATGGCTAATATCATTTATGCTTGATCCTCGTCTTCTTCTAGAAGTTACACCCACAGTTAAATTAATACCCATTAATTATTTTAATTTCCTAAGTTTAGACTTAGGGACCCATTAAAAATAATTAATTATTTTAATAAAATTGTCTGCGTGTGGAATTTCCCAAAATGCTTTCAAATTTCTTTGGAATACATGTACCCAAGCCTCCTTGCAAAATTTGAGACTTAAAGCACATCCGATGCTACCAGAAATCAACACTCCCTCTTAGCGAGGAATGTGCTCTAGCAATGCCTCCCACTAAAGCATCACCCTGACTTCATAACATCATCCTCTGTGTTGCTGATGTATGACATGCTGTCCACCAACTAATATGTTGCTGACACTGCCACTGTCAACAATGCATCTGTACTACAACTCCCTCTGAATTTCTCCATTCGTGTTGTTGTTGGCACTGCCACTACCAACTGCTCCTGCTCTGCAAACTATTGCTGCTACTGCATCAGCAATGGAAAAATATCCCAAATTACTAAACAAGTGTTCAACATACATGCATCTCGATGTTGAAGATCTGACTGCTGCTAGTCCTACATTGTCCCTCTAAAGCCACTGCACTATTGCTACGACTGCATTGTGCCTCCTTGCACTGTTGCAACTCTACACTACGCTGCTCAGACTTGGCGTTCTAGCCACTGCATCTGTCATTCTAACACTCCTCTGCACCAACTGACACTGGTCCATCCTGCTACTTCTAATCTGGGCTCTCGTAGCAAGGAATTGATCCGAGAGGTGGGCTCCTTAAGGATCCTGCCCATCTGTAGGTTTTTCAAACTACAACTCCAAATCAGCCCACCTCCCTCCTGGAGGTATCTCAGCTGTCATGGCGAACTCCTTCTCGATCTTCGCGAGTGCAGCCTTCAGATCATGCTTCTCATCTTTGCCTTTCTTCCTAAGAGGACACTATGCTGCGTAGTGACCCATTTCACCACACCTGAAGCATTCAATCTTCGAGACGTCCTTATTTCGCCTTCACTGCTCTTGCTACCCCTTGGATGTAAGAGCTGCATTCTCATCCTCTTCCTTGGGCTTCGATCCACTATTGCTGCTTCTGTCAAGCTTGCATTTGACTAGATCTCTCCTCAGCTCTTCCTTCTTGAGAGCTACCCACATACTATCCCAGTCTGGCAAGGCTACCCTACTACCTAGGATGATCTGGACAAAGACTTGCCACTCTTCTGAGACTAAGTTTAGGGCCAGTCTCACCATCTCGAAACCTTGAGGTGTAGACCCCATAGCTGCTAACTTATCTCAGGTCTCTTGAAGCTTCGTGAGAAACGGATCTATGCGCTCCCCCTTCTACATCTGCACAGATCTCAGTTTCTGCTATAAGTACATCTTCCGTTGCTCAGAAGATCCCTGATACAGTGTTGCCAAGGCATCCCACATCTCCTTAGTGGTCTCTCTGCTAGCGATGTGACAAACTACGTGATCCTTAACTCCATCAAGGATCATCCTCTGGGCCTTCATCATTTCTGCCTTGTACTTCTTCAGCGGATCTGCATCTGCAAGCTCAGCCATCACGTTGTCGACATAGATCTTGAGATAATGCTCATCTAGAAGGAACAACATCCTTGCCTTCCAAATGACATAGTTGGATGCCCCATCCAACCTGTCCTGATCTCTCAACCCACTGGTCGCCATCTCTACCACGAAAATGTCGAACTGCTCCTCTCTATTGCTTAGAGTTGCTACTCAGCCAATAAGAAAACGGACTGCAGAAAAATTCCCTCCTTGTGCTTCTCCTCTCTCTTCTGACGTCTTTCAGCCCAACAATCTTCCTCTAAAAAAACTGTCCCACCAGCTCTTCCTCACACTGAGGCTCTATGCGGATCCCTCTGGCATGGCAAGATTTCGATTTGGAAGCCCTTCTTCTCTGTTGACTCACTTAGAGAGACTTTCCTCGAAAATTCAGCCCTTCTGACTTGGACTGCACAATCCCTCTAGGGATTCAAACTACTGCCTCCTGCAGCTATTTGACCTCCTTCTCTACTCAGCACTAGATTCTCTGGCACTGTTCTTCTTGTCTCACCTGCATTGTGCTGATACCATGTGAAAATTCGGTGAACCGAATTCCTACTACAGCAACTGATAATATTTCTCCTACTTGTTAATTTACATGATCAAGTTATTTGCAATTTCCTACAGCAAACATTGAAATACATACACTGCAACCTACACCATTTAAAATAATACGTTGAAACAAGAAATTGAACAATATAGAGATACAACACAAATGACACAGTTGTTTTTGGACAAACGTCCCCAGAAAAACCCAATACGGGAAAACCGATGCAGCAAATCTGAGGGTTTTATTATTAAGCAGAAGTTATTTCTGAATACAAACTTTGGATGCCTTGCAGGAAATCCAGTACAGAGAATATCACTCGGCAAGCGAAATTAGTGAGATTACCTCACTGTACACTACAAGTCTCGGCTAATCCGGGAGCTGAACCAACGAGTCCCCGCTTACTTCTGTGTTGTCCCTATGCATTCACTGCGTGGGCCTGCATCACAGCCTCTAAGGCACTACGTCACCTCTTTTTTGAATTGATTTGCTCTCAGGAGCTGACTCTAGCCCTCCCGACTCAGAACGTCAAGCCCTCTTTGGAATACATGTGCCCAAGCCTCCCTACAAAATTTGAGACTTAGAGCACATCCGATTCTACCAGAAATCAACACCACCAAGTTATAACACCAAGATGAATGTCTAATTTGTATAATGATTCTAGCAACTAACATCTTTTGGAGTTCCATCTGTACTAAGGGGGCCAACTTGTGATTGATCTTCTAGGGTGGACTTGTCCAGGTATGGTCGACTTGGTCTTGTGGGGACAAAATTTACATTTTTGACTCAAATAAAATTATTTTTCCACTTTCTCTTCAAAATCCAAATGGGACTTGATTTTAGAACAATAATTTGACTAATGACAGATATTCTTTTGACTCAGAGAATCTTAGAACCATGAAGAACATGCTTGACCTAATTAACAAATTGACTTGAGCATGAAACCCATGCTTGAGAAAATAATATTTCTTTTTCTTCTTTTGCTTTTTACATGAAATACATAATGATACAAATTATGAAGACTGAACCTAGTTAAATTTTTCAGCACTCCCTCTTAACTAGGGAGGTATTCATAATTCCACAATCAATACAAGGATACTCTCAAACTAAAATATTCTCATAAGGAGTCAAATTGATAAGCCAACCTCAAGAATTGACATCATAACCTGCATTGTCAAATTGCAACATAGCAAGGCTTTGACTTCACAAGCTCTAACTCTCCACAAGTTTAGAGCACAATGTTGGGAGGCATACATATGGACACCAACACCACAGCCTCTCAAGGCACATACCCCATCCAGATGTTCACCAAGTATATCCTTCCAAGACTATTCTTATCTTGGATTCCCAATCCTCAAAAAACATCAGTCCTCTTCGACCACTCTTATCTTGGATACCCTATTAGATCCTCAAAGAGTGTTGGTCCATGACACTACTTCCTATCTTGGATTCCCAATCCTCAAGGAGTACCAATCCCAGATGCTTATCCAATCTTTCATTCTCCCTCCCAGTGCCTTCACTAGACTTACGGTTGTTAGTCCTGGTCTAGTGCATGACACATGGGGAATATGGTGTCCCACATCACTCCATCTCAACCAGGGAGGAATTCCTCATTCCCTCTCAAACAAGTAGTTATTAGCTCCCTCTCAACCAGGGAGACATAACCATGAACTATATGTTGTCTCATATCTCATCAATACACTAACTCCTTGTTCTTCCGTGGAGATCTTAGTTGTAGTTGTCAAGGTTCCTTATCTCACAACAGAACATATCATACTTGAGCTTCGACCTTCCTGGATGTCATGCAACCAAACTCTTTCTCAATCTATCTTCATGATAGGGCCTTGCCATCAAATTTCTATATCACTTTCCATCAACCACAAATATCTAGTCAAACCAATCAATGTGGAGCTAATCATAGCTCCCTCTGTTCATCTGGGAAAGTGAATCAAATCTAACATGACCAACAGGCTATCGCATGACTTGCTACCTTTTACGGTCTTTATAGTTTTCACATTCCTACCATATTATCTTCTAAGCCAATATTAGTGCTTTTCCACTCAATCCAAGAATTGAATTAGGCTAAACAGTTGTAGATACATCATAATATCTCAACTGTTATCTTTTCAATCTTGTACTTCTGCAATATGTTCTTCTCGGTAGCCAGATCATATCTCAAACAAATTATCAATATCAAATCATCAATATCAGAGTTACCCAGTCATGATAGCCATTTGTCAAGAGATCATGTTCTGCTACCTGCTCTTTTTGAGGTCAACATCCCTTTGCATGGTCTATCTTCATACTAGAATCCTTCTTCATGCTATTTGCCTTTCAATCATCAATTAATATGTTCATGGAATGAACCAATCAACAAGCTTCAATATCATATCCATCAGAGTCTTTACAACTCCCTCTGAAGTTGTCAATACTATCTTTCTTTCTTCAAGAGACCATATCGGATGTTGATCAATACCATATGTCCTGCCATCTATCATGCCTCTATGTATCGAATAACCAAATGGAAGAGTTCTGACTTTTCCAATCTAATCAAAGAATACCAAGCTCATGCTACCAAGTATGTTTGCATCCAACTCTTCCTACAATACTTTCTGAAGACATGAATCTAACTTTTAATGAAGAGCCACTTTCTAAAGATATGCATACCTCTACCTTCTATATAGCCATCTACTCATCTTTCCTTTGAACAAGTTGCTTCTTTCCTTGAAGATGAGACTCCTTTCTCAAGATGAGAAATGCTTCAATTATACCTTCATGTTGCAACTCGACTATCTTCATATGTGCAAGCTTCTTCAATGCTTGCTTCCATAATCTTCTAGTAGAAATATACTCTCGTCATGTAACAATGATTCTTGAAGAACGTTCTTATAATGATGGTTCATTTACTTGTCAAGGATCCTTGTGATCCTTTCCTACTAGAAGATTGTTTCTATAACATGATGCCACATAGTTCCTATTGGAATTTCTAAGTCTAACTATTAGAAATTGTCGGTATTTCTAAGTCTAATTGTTAGAAATCCTTCCAGTACTTTCTGATTTATTTCTTCCTACTTGTTTTGTTAATTAACAAGTTATTTACCATGTAAATACTGAAAAATAAATACAAGTACAGTCTCAACACATACAGATCATCAACTAAAGGAAAAACAAGCACACAAGTGACACCGTTATTTTTGGACTAATGTCCACGGGAAAACCCAATGCGGGAAAATCGGTGCAACGATCTAAGGGTTTTATTATTAGGCAGTTTCAGAATAAAATCTGGGTGCCAGAAATGGCTCACCCAACAGAGAATGCCCTTGGCAGTAGTACCTCTCAGTCAGAGACACATATCAGCCCCAATCTTCCCCACAAAATCTCCCAGCATCAACCTCTAGGGTCTGTGTCAGCCTCTCTAGCCCAGCGTCTGCCCAGCATCAGCCTCTCAGGGCTCTGCGTCAGCCTCTGGAGCCTTTTGTCAACCACACTGGCCCTCCTCAAGCTTTACACAGCTCCTGGCTGCCTTTGTGTGGCCTCTGGCTACTTCTGCATGGCCTCTAGCTGGCTCTGCGTCAACCCTCTCCCGACTTCTGCGCTAATGCTCCTGGTACTATCTCTGCCTCTCTACTACTGCATCCACTGCCCCTCAGTTGCAACTCTAATCACTCCTTCAATTTCCTCCGTAAGCCCTGCCCCAGAAAAATCGAATTCTTGAACAACTCGGTGTATTCTCCAAGTGACCCTCAAACCTCCTCTTATACTTTTCTCGTTGACAATTTAACGACTGAGATTAAGTCCCTAATCAACGGCTAGGATTAGATCTAGCTTGATCCATGACTTTTGGACCATTCTAACTCAGTTTTATATTAATTCACATTAATATTTTATTTTCCCTAAGTTTAAACTTATGGACTCCATTAAAAATATTAATTATTTTAATATCTCCCAAACTTATTCTACCCAAACCTTTCTGGGTATTGGAGATCTCATGTGCATTAGCCTCTCCACCAATTTTTGTGGCTAGATCACATCCGATGCTACCCCAAATCAACACCCCCTCTTAGCGAGGATTGTGCTCTAGTAATACTCCTCACTGAGCATCACCTTGATCATCCGGCATTGGTCCCTGTGCTGATGCTAGGCCTGCTGCCCAACATCCTCTGCATTGCTGCATCATGTACTGCTACCCATGGCCCTGCCACTGCCACTGCTGCATTCGAACTACAACCCCTCTCATCGTGTTGCCCATAGCATTGCCACTACTAACTGTTGCACTGCAACTAGGTTACTGAGAAGTAAGTAACTAATCTCCCAACTCTGACATCCGCCAGTCCTGCTACTCCTCTTCGAGGCTCCGGTAGCAAGGTATAATCCAAGAGGTTGAGTACCTCAAAGATCCTGCCCCTCATTGCCTGTAGTCCGTCTAACTACAGCTCGATGTCTCCCCACCTCTTCTCTTGAGGTTCATGAGCACTCATGGCACAGTCATCATCTGTCTCCACTTCTTTATCCACCCTTGCTGGCGCAGCCTTGGTCTCAGAAGCCTCTCCCTTGCTCTTCTTCCTCGGACACTGGCTCGCATAGTGACCCAGTTCCCCATAGTGGAAGCATTTGACCTTGGAGAGGTCCTTCTTTTGTTTCTCTTGCTTTTCCTCAGATGTTAGGGCAACATCCTCCTCTTCCTCCTCCTTAATCCTGACCCCCTTGCCGTTGCTTCCCGCCTTGGTTAGCCTTCTGATCTCTTCTTGACGAAGATTCGCCCACAGTTCCTCCCAATCTAGAAGGGTCGACCTTCCCAGTATGCTCTGGACAAATACCTCCCAATCCTCTGAGACTGCGTTCAATGCGGTCCTCACCATCATCACCTCATCCGGCGTGGCCCCCTATGGAAGTCAGCTGATTCCGGATCTCCTTAAATCGACCGAGGAAGGTGTCTATCTGGTCTCCCTTCTGCATCTGGTATGACCGTAGCTGATTTTCCAGTAGCATCTTCCTCTGCACGGAAGTATGCTGATACAATTTCATCAGGGCCTCCCACATCACATTTATCGTGTCCTTTTCAGCAATATGTGGTACTACATGACCCTTGACCCCATCAAGGATGATGCTCTTGGCCCTCGCCATTGCCTCCTGGTACTTTTCGTTTTCATCCGGGTCAACTGGGACCGCTATCATGTTCAAGACGAAGTGCTTGAGATGATTCAAGTCTAGAACGGACAAGATCCTGGCCTTCCAGACTACGAAGTTTGAGGCTTCGTCCAGTCTGTCTTGATCTTTACCCCGTTCACTGCAATTTCGCTGCTCCTCTTTCAACTCTTCCGAGTCTCTCTACTTCCCTCCTAGAGGTTCTCGGTGTGACTCCCTCTGAGCCTTGATTTCCCTCCTGGAAACCCCTCTACCAATGTCGAGATGCCCCCACTCCGATCGTTAGTGCAGCTGCACCACTGATCCAGATTTCTTGGCTAGAAATCCTCGACAGTAACTCCCTCCTCCTTGGTCTTGCCCTGTTAGGTACTATTCTAACCATAATACCCCACCAACTTCACTCCGCAACTTACCCACAACCTCCTATGCCCCAGCAAACTGAAGGTTAGAGCCTCTAGGCTCTGCACAATCCCAACACCAGCAAAATCCACACCTCCTGGCCACGGGCGTCAATCCTTCCTCACTAAAAAGGATGATCGAGCACTACATAGGTCAGATCTGCTCCTCTCTGCCACTGCGTTGATCCTCTTCCCGACTCGAACTGATGACGCAGGCACTGCGTCACCCCTTCCTTGCTGCTTTTCCGCTAGGAACAACTTTTGTCACTCGGGATAGTTGTTTCTGTTGCTGCTGCTATGCTCGGCTGATGCCCTCAGTTATCCTGCGATCTGCAACCACACTCTGATACCATGTTGGAATTTCTAAGCCTAACTGTTAGAAGTTGTTGGAATTTCTAAGTCTAACTATTAGAAATCCTTCCTGTACTTTCTGATTTATTTCTTCCTACTTGTTCTGTTAATTAACAAGTTATTTGCCATGTAAATACTAAAAAATAAATACAAGTACAGTCTCAACACATACAGATAATCAACTGAAGGAAAAACAAGCACACAGGTGACACCATTATTTTTGGACTAATGTCCCTCAAAAAACCCAATGCGGGAAAATCGATGCAGTTATTTGAGGGTTTTATTATTAAGCAGTTTCAGAATACAATCTAGGTTCCAGAATGGCTCACCCAACAGAAAATACCCTTGGCAGTAGTACGTCTCAGTCGGAGACAGATATCAACCCTGTTGACCACTACGTGTCAACTTCCCATAGCAAGTACACCCCCTTTTCCTCGCAAAAGGGATAGCGCTTGATTGACATGTCTGTGCCATTCGACAGTGATCGTCGACTTGATCATATTATGTTGTAAACCCAATCTGCATGTCTGAATTGTAAATAATCTTAGCAGATATGAGTCATGTATGTTAATTGCCTAGGTGGACCTAATTTTCTAGTGATAATCTACGTTCTGGAACGTTTTTTGTCTCACCGATCCATGATCGGCAGAGTTTTCCTTCAGCCTAACCCCAAAGCCGGAATGAATTTTGTCATTAGAATCTTAGAGGAATCCTAGTGTGTTAATCGCCAAATTATAGTTGTGTCACAGAACTGGGTGGTTTATGAGGGTCTATGTCAAATGGGTTTTCCCCCTTGAGATGTACAATTGTAAAAGTCATGATGTAAAGTGTCTTGAGGGTTAGAAAATGTTTTAATCCCCTCATAAGTCCTAAGTCCTAGGTCCTAGGTGATTTTTCCAAAGGCTAAGTTCGAGGATCCATTTAAAAATAAATTAAAAAATTAAAATTAAAAAATTGAAAAGATACAAAAATAATAATAATAATAAACAAATAAACAAATAAATAAAATAAAAACTTAAAAATGATAAAATAATAATATTTTTGAGAAAATAAATGCAGAATTTCAATTTTTTAATGCATTAAAAATTCGACGGATGAGATTAAGAGATATTTTGATCCTCATCGACGGTTGAGATCATTTTGACATGAATCACTCGAACTAGCCGTTGGGAATTTTTCCTTTAAATAGGGTGCTAGGGGTCATTTGAGATCATTCGATCTGTGAGTCTTGTGCTAAAGAAAGCTCTCTTGTAAATCGTGCTGGTGTTACTCTCCTGAAAGTGTTGTGAGCTATTTTATTTTCTGCATAATTTTATTTTCAGCCATTAGTAATAGCTTGATGTAGAGTATTGTTGAACACAGCTATCTTGTTCACTTACTAGGGTTTGAATGGTATTAGAATTTCTAAAATAATGGCAGGTATCTCCATTGCATCTGGGATCTAGTACTGTTTTTTCTCTCTTTATTGATGGTTGAAGTGAGCTGTGCAGGAAACCCTTATTCAGAAAATCAGTGGGCATTTGGAGAAGTTCTCGGCTAAACCAGCCAACTCCCGCAAAGCACTCTCTTGTAGAGCCCAGCCAGTTTTGATTCTGGGTTTATCATTTAGAGTTTATTTCTGAGTTGCATGAGAGTTTTTTCTAAAGCATTTCATAGCAAATCTGAAGTTCTGAAAATATTATTGAAGGTTATTGACAAATCTGGCTGTTGTAGAGTCACAAAGCTGTAAATGATGTAATTGTTTAGTTGATCTAGGGTTTTAGTTTCGTTTTCTGCACATATTGTCTCTAGGTGTTTGTTCTGTAGTTGCAGGTTGCAGATCTGAAGGTGAGCTTAAATCTTGAAGCCAGATCTAGGCTCTGGAGGGTAAGATCTGGCCTCAGAATCAGCTATTGCAGGAATACTTATTTCAGAGCTGGAAATCTTTGTAGGGTTTGATAACTAGAAGCGCTGAAGCGGAGGAATATCACTTTATTTGCAAATTTCTGAGGAATTTTAAAGGGTTTACCAGTTTCTGGCTGCATATTATATTTCTCTGGAAAATTTATACAAAAAAATTATATACATATATTTGTTTGCCCTCTGGGATCTGTTCAGCTCCAATCATTTTCACACAGGCCTTTTTTGCTGCTGCCTCACTCGAATCCATCTTTAAATCCTGCAAAAGGCACTGTCATTCAAAACTGCCCTGTGGATACAAATCGCAGTCCAAAAATCGTATCAGCAATCGCAGCCGCATTCTTGTTTGAGCCTGCATCTCCATTCCACATCACTCTCGCTGCACCTTCAAAAAACCTGCACGCTGTTGTGCCCACGTCCCTCAGAACTCACGCAGTAAAAGTCCTCCTCCACCCACACTGCTTCACGCTGTCAATCCTTTGCCCATCTGCGTGCTACATACTGCCTGTCCGCTATCACGTTGTCATCGCTGCTGCCGTCACCTGCATATAACAAAACGCTGTCATCTGCAAAACCCTCATACTGCACACAGTCTCCACGCTGCCTGCCCCTCGCTCCACCATCGATTTCTCACATCTGCAAATAAAAATATAAAACCCGTTGTTCATGCGTTAAGCTCTGCTCGAATCTTGCTAACAAAGCCTGCGTGCAAACCCATCAGATTAGCAAACGTCTGCTACTCCTCGCGCTGATCTGCATATCAATCTCTCTGCCGCCGTCCTATTTCCTTCTGCCGGCGAGCATTCGAACCTGCAATCATACGTTGAAACCTTTTGTTTTATTTATTTATGCGTTGGTATGGTTTGACTTAGGGTTAGTGTTTTTCAAAGATAATTTTTTTTTTTTAGGACTTGATTTATCCGTTTTAGTTTTGAATAAAAGAATTTCAATTTTAAATCTAGATTTAGATTAGATTTTAGTAATTTCAAGCTTTGTTACTTTAGTTTAGTTTAGACTAGGACTTTATTTTTTGCTTTATTGCAATCTTTTAAAAAATAAAAATAAAAAATTATTTTCATTTTCTTGTGTTAGATTAGAGTTAAGTTTCCTTTTAAGATTAAGATCTAATTTTCATTATAGTTATAATTCTAGTGTGGCTTTTAGTTTTTTTTATTTCATTTTTTAATTGTATGTATTCATTTAGTTTAGTTTAAAATTTTTAAAGTTTCATTTAGAATTCAGTTTTGTTTTATTTTTATTTTTTGAATAAATCAAAAATCAAATATATATATATATATATATATTCATAAAAGATCAAAAAGCTTTTCTTTTCTTAGACTGTAGTTTTAGATTTTAGATTCATAGTTTAAAATTTTAATTAGTTTTGTTTCGATTTCATTCATATTTTTATTAGTTGTAGATTTCATCTTATTTGTATATATTTAATTTTCATTTAGAATAAGACCTTTTACTTTTTTTTCCAGTTTTAGCTTTGGACATATTTAAAGTTAAGTTTTATTTTGTGATTTAAATTTAGTTTTTGTTATAGTTTAGTTAAATTTTATTTTATTTTATAAAAAAAAAAAAAATTATAAAATTATAAAAAAAAATCATAAAAATTATAAAACTTTAAAAAGCATAAAAAGTTTCTTTCCTTATAGTTTAGATTTTGATTTTTAGTTTAGACTTAATTTTGTTTGAAGTAAAAAAAATAAAAAATAAAAAAAAAAAAAAAAAATCATTAAAAAAAATAAAATAATAAAAGGTTTCATTTTGTTTTAAATTTTGTTTTATTTGAAAAATATAAAAATATTTTGGGAAATGTTTTGCCAATTCCAGTCTTGGCTCAGGAATTTCTTATGTTTTATCTTTTATGCTGAGGCTAAAATTTTGATGCTTTAATGTTCATCTAAAGATTAACTACATGAATGTGATCTCTGGTTAGCATTTTACGTGGTTGTTTAAAGCACTTTATCTTTCGAAATTTTAATTGTTGGAGTATCATTAAGTCATTATCTCGCATTTGGTAAAAGTTAAACTTTATTTGAGTTGTTTGATGGTAAGCGATTGTTGGTGAGTTCATATTTCTGCAGCATTTGATAAATAATCGTTTAATCATTTCTTTCATAAGGCACTGGTCTATTAATCTTAGTAAAATCAATTAAGTGCTTGTTGCCCCTCGTGTCTCCCAAACCCAACTGGTCCCCAGTTGGTCATCATTTTCCCATAGGGTCTACCCCCCTTAGCTGCGGGAGACAGGCTTAAACGGAGAGATCGGGAATCAAGGTGACAGCCCCCGGTTTGAGCATTGTCATGACAATCTGTGCGACAACATTTTTTGGCGCCGTTGTCGGGGACAGAGTTTTTTCTGTCCTTGGTCCTTTCATTTCGAGCTTTCTGTGTTTCACTTCCTGTCCGGGTGGCGACTCCACTTCATATATTATCTACAAGAGTGTATACTAGAAGACATCCAAGCAGTCTGTGCAATCCTGCTCCTGATCCTGAAAGGGCCCTCAGGGTACGATTACACAAACTCTCTTCTCGTACACTTCTTGTTAACCTCGGACAAGAAGCCCTCTCTGATATCCATTTACTTTTTACTAGTCCAGTCGAGCACGACATCATGGACATATTCGCCCCGTGTAACTTTGCTAATATTCAGGGTTATCCTAATGATACTCCAAAGCATGGAATGGATAAATTGCCTATCTTTCAGGGAGATAACGCAATCAGTGCTAATTCACATCTGAAAGCTTTTAGTTCATGGCTAGGAAAGTACGCAAGGGCCGCTGATTTTTATCATGAAGATGTTAAAATGACCCTTTTTGTTCTGACCTTGGAGGGTGATGCTTTAGATTGGTTTACTGAAAAGCCTCAAAATTCATTTGATTCCTTACAATCGATTGTTAATGCCTTTAAGGAAAAGTATGGAGATAAGAGAGAAGGAAGACACCTTGTGAAAGCTATCAGCATAATCAAAAACAGAGAAAATGAAACCGTTGAAGAATTTAATAAAAGGTTTAACGATATTATTAAAGAATTACCTCAAGACTATAAACCTACCGACAAATCTCTTCGAGATTTTTATATTGATGCCTTTAGTCCTGAGCCATCTTATGAATTGAGGCGTGCTAGACTTAATGATTATAGGGAGTGCCAAGTTTTAGCTATCGAGCTTGAAAAGGACAAGGCGGCATCTGGGAAGTCTGAGATCCTAGGTTTTGATAGGGCTGCTACGAAACTAAAAGAACCTAAAGGAAAAGCAGTTCAAGAGCCTGAAAGCGAACTTGTTCTCAAATTACTCCAAAAGATTGAAACCATGGAAATTAATCATAACAAGGAGATAGCCACTTTGCAAAATAGGTTGATTCAAATGGAAAGAACACAAACCCAAAACTTCCAACCTCGAAATAATAATAATAGAAATAACAATTGGCAAAAGAAGGGTCAGTCTAGTGAGCAGAGACCTCCTAATCCGATAACTAATTTGGTTGATAACGCTCCTCCTTATTGTCGGGTTTGTGATGCTCTTCATGAAGAGGCCACTTGCCCTATCGTTAGAAGAATCTTGGATAATGGAATGTTTGGGACAAGTGATCAAATAAATGTGGTAGGTAATAAGTTTACTTTGTCTATGGATGATTGGATAGAGGTCAAGCAAAATAGTCGTGATGTTATGAATCCTTCATCAGCTTTTAGTATAAATAACCTTGAAAATGAAGATGACATTTTGGCTAGGTTATATGGTGAAAAACCCTCTCCCGAGCAAATCTTGGAAATTGCTAGAGATAAAGGTTTGACCTACCAGAGAAGGGATAAAGATCAAAGCGGGAATCAAATTCCCCCTCGAACCTTTAACCCTGGTTTAAACTCTGGATTAGATGTCGATTTGGGAAGTTGGTTTAACAATGCAAAAATCTGGGTTCCTGTCTCCGAGATTGCTAAAATCCCTTCCCAAAGAGATAAGTTACTAAAAGCTATCCAAGGTCCTCAAGTAAATATTTCTCAACAGAAGAATCGGGAAGTTGACTATCATGATGCTCCCATATATTTGCAAAGCTTAGATGCAGATAACAAAGATCACCAGCCTTTCTTTATCACCTTGTTAGTTAATGGATATAAATTGAATAATTGCATGTTGGATTCTGGTGCATCAGCTTGTGTAATGACTAAAAGGGTCATGGAACAGCTTAACTTAAGAGTTTCTAGACCCTACTATAACATATGTGCCATGGATTCTAAGAAAATTGAAGTGCATGGTTTGATCAAAGATTTGCAAGTTCATCTATCAGTTTACCCAAACATCATGATTGTCATGGATATTGTTGTTGTGGATGTGCCTGATGCCTGGGGTATGCTTTTATCCAGAAAGTGGGCCTCTGATCTAGGAGGGAGTATTCAAATGAGTTGGTCATATACTATGATTCCTTCTCCTAGGGGTGATGGTTTTGTAAGACTAAATAGAGAGCCCAAAAGAAAATTTCATGTCGAAGATCCTAAGAAACCTCACAACGAGATAATCAAAGAGCAATCTGACATTGGGAACTATGCCATCATGTCTAATTTCATAGTTCCTCCCAATGATAAGATTAAGGACCTCAATGATAAAGTTTGGTACATGTACTTCGATGGTGCATCGTCTAGGCATGGTAAAGGTGTTGGAATAGTGCTTAAATCTCCCCTTGATCACATTTTCAAGTTTGCCTATCGATTAGAATTTGAAGCAACCAACAATGTCGCTGAATATGAGGCTATATTGTTGGGTCTTGAATTGGCAAAATCTTTGAAGATTAAGTTGCTTAGCATTAAGGGGGATTCTGATTTAATTATCATGCAGCTTAAAAATAAATTCACATGCAAAAATCAAAGACTAAGGAATTATCGAAATGTTGTGTGGGATACTATGGAGCACTTTGATGCCCTTGACCTCAAAGCTATCCCAAGAGAGCAAAATAGTTTGGCAGATGAACTTGCCATAGCTGCTACTACTTTCCAGTTATCTGATGAGCTAATTAATGATAAGATCAAAATGGAAGTAATATTTAGACCATCTGTTCCAGATAACTCAGAGCATTGGCAGGTCTTTAATGATGAAAAACAGGTCATTCGTTTTCTTAATAGTCTGGATGAGTTATAAGAATTCCGAATTGATTCTCAGGAGGATGGATCTTTAAATCATGAGCATATCATAAATCCTACTCCTAGGAATGTGGTTGCCTTAGAGCAACATTTTGATCGGCATGATGCCACGAAGTTGAGAGAAGAAAATAAGATGGACCCAGGCGAATATCTTGAGATAAACATTGGTACTTCTGAAAACCCAAAGATTGTTAAAATTGGTAGAGGTACTAGTGTGGAGGAAAGAAAAAAGTTAACTAATTTACTTCGCGAATATCGAGATGTTTTAGCTTTCTCTTATGATGAATTAAAGGGCTATAGGGAAGATGTCATGGAACATACTATCCCCTTAAAAGATGAAAATGCTAAACCCTTTCGCCAGAAACTTAGGCAAATTAATCCTAAATTAGCCCCTTTGGTTCAGAAAGAGCTTGCGAAAATGCTTGCAGCAGGAATTATTGCTCAAACCAAGCATTCGACATGTTGTTCAAATCTGGTGATTGTTAGGAAAAAGAATGGTATGATAAGGCTTTGTGTCGATTTTCGAAACCTTAATCTAGCATGCAAGAAAGATAATTACCCTTTGCCAAACATGGAGACTTTGTTGCAAAGAGTAACCGGTTCTGGAATGATGTCGTTGCTAGATGGTTTTTCTGGATACAATCAGGTATGGGTTAAAAAGGAAGATCGTCATAAAACCACATTCACCACACCATGGGGTACCTTTGAATACATCAGAATGTCGTTTGGATTAACAAATGCTGGGGCTACATTCCAAAGGGCTATGGATTATGCCTTCAAGGGGTTAATCGGGAAATTTATTGAGATTTACCAAGATGATCTTATTGTTTTTACTAAAGATGGTATCAGTCATGTAAATCATCTTAGGCGGGTTTTCGATAGATGTAGAGAATACGGGATTTCTTTGAATCCAGCTAAGTCTGTTTTTGGAGTAACAGAAGGGAAATTACTTGGCCATATCATTTCTAAGGATGGAATCAAGATTGATCCTGAAAGAATTGAAGCAATCCAAAATATTCCTCTTCCTCATAATCTTAAATCCCTTTAGTCTTTCCTTGGAAAGACAAATTTTATTAGAAGGTTTATTCCAAATTACGCAGAAATAGCTAAGCCTATTCAAAGTCTTCTAAAGAAAGATGCAAAATTTGTTTGGCAAGAAGACGGCAAAAAGGCTTTTCAAGAAATCAAATGTGCTATTGCAAGAGCTCCTATCTTAGTTAGTCCCGATTATTCCAAGGATTTCATGATTTTTTCTTTCGCTTCTGAAGATACCATTGCTGGTGTCCTGCTACAAAAGAATAAAGATGGTCACGAGCAGCCTATTGCTTTCATGAGTAGAGTGCTGCAAAATTCTGAATTGAAGTACAATACCATGGAAAAGCAAGCTTATGCCCTGGTAAAGTCTCTTAAGCACTTCAAAACATATGTGTGTTATTCTAAAATCATTGCCTTTGTCCCACATTCTGCTGTTAAAGATATATTAACTCAAACCGATTGCTTAGGGACTCGTGCTAGGTGGGTTACTAAAATACAAGAATATGATTTAGAGATCAGACCCACCAAGCTAGTCAAAGGCCAAGGTTTGGCTCAAATGTTGACTGAAGGTAACGAAAAGACTCTTGGTTTATTTTGTCTTAGCAATCTATCTTCGCCTGAGTTGCAAAGATTAGGAGAGCATGAGTGGTACAAGGACATAGTTTATTACTTGATGAATCTTGCATGTCCTAACCATTTAGTTGCTCATAAGAGAAGGGCTCTTAGACTAAAAGCCACTAAGTATTGCCTTATGAAGGATGGCCTTGGATGGAGAAATCCTGAGGGCATAGTGCTTAGGTGTGTTGATGACATTGAGTCCAAGAAATTAATCTCTGAGTTTCATTCAGGATTTTGTGGTGGTCATTATGCTACTAGAACTACCGCCCACAAAATCTTGAGAGCTGGTTATTATTGCCCTTCAATTTTTTCTGATGTGCATAAGTTTGTTAGAAATTGTCAAGCCTGTCAACTATTCACTGGGAAACAAAAGCTTGTTGCCCTGCCCCTACATCCTTTCATTGTAGAGGCACCTTTTCAGCATTGGGATTTGGACTTCATAGGGAAGTTCCATGAAAATTCTAGCAATGGCTACTCATGGACTTTGACTGCTACGGATTATTTCACTAAATGGGTTGAAGCCATTCCTGCTAAAAATGCCACTGAAAAGCTTATAATGGATTTCATTGAAAATAATATCATTACTAGATTTGGTGTCCCCGCTAAGATCACTACTGACAATGCCAAAGCTTTTAGTTCCTCAGAGTTTTCATCTTTTTGTTTCAAGTATGGCATTGTCTTATCTCATTCGTCAAATTACTATCCTCAGGGTAATGGTCTGGCTGAATCAAGTAACAAGAATCTCATAACCATTATCAAGAAGATAGTAGGAGATAATAAGAGATCATGGGATAGCAAAATCAAGTATGCTTTATGGGCAGATAGAATCACTAAGAAGAAAGCTACTAGTAAATCTCCCTTTGAATTAGTTTATGGCTTGGATGTAACTTTACCTATGCACCTAAAATTGCCAGCTTATCAGCTCCTACAGAATTTTTCTACTAATAAAGATGTTGTTCAGAATAGAATAGATCAGATTGTGGAGTTAGATGAAGCTCGTAGGACAGCTTTTGATGCTATATGTAAAAATCAATCTAACATTAAGAAAAGCTTTGATAAATTCTCTCGATCTAGATCTTTGCAGGTGGGAGATATGGTACTGCTTTGGGACCGCAAGAATGAAAAACCAGGAAAACATAAGAAGTTTGACAGTTTGTGGCTGGGACCATACATCATTCGAGACGTAGCTGGACCAAACTCATTCCACTTGAGCAGATTGGATGGCGAACCACTTGATCTACCTGCGAATGGCCAAATGCTCAAGTTGTTCTTCAAAGATGATATCTGATGCCATAGGGCATCCTTTGTATTGTATTTCTAACCCTACTCCTTGTTATTTCAGCATTTTATTTCTGATTTAGGATTAGATTTACTTTCCTTGTTAATAAATGAAGAGCTTCTATCTTTCATGTGCTTAAATGTTATATGATGATTTTTGAATGGACGCTACTTATTTCTGTTGTGTGTTGCGTGGATGCAGATTCTGGATTCTCACATTCCTGCAGTGCAGCAACGTGTCCCCAAGTAGAGCCAGATGTTGACCACTACGTGTCAACTTCCCATAGCAAGTACACCCCTTTTTCTTCGCAAAAGGGATAGCGCTTGATTGACATGTCCGTGCCATTCGACAGTCATCGTCGACTTGATCATATTATGTTGTAAACCCAGTCTGCATGTGTGAATTGTAAATAATCTTAGCAGATATGAGTCATGTATGTTAATTTCCTAGGTGGACCTAATTTTCTAGTGATAATCTACGTTCTTGAAGGTTTTTTGTCTCACTGATCCATGATCGGCAGAGTTTTCCTTCAGCCTAACCCCAAAGCCGGAATGAATTTTGTCATTAGAATCTTAGGGGAATCCTAGTGTGTTAATCTGCCAGATTATAGTTGTGTCGCAGAACTGGGTGGTTTATGAGGGTCTATGTCAAATGGGTTTTCCCCCTTGAGATGTACAATTGTAAAAGTCATGATGTAAAGTGTCTTGAGGGTTAGAAAATGTTTTAATCCCCTCATAAGTCCTAAGTCCTAAGTCCTAGGTGATTTTTCCAAAGGCTAAGTTCGAGCATCCATTTAAAAATAAATTAAAAATTAAAAATTGAAAAATTGAAAGATATTAAAAAAATAATAATAATAATAATAAATAAATAAAATAAAAACTTAAAAATAATAAAATAATAATATTTTTGAGAAAATAAATGCAGAATTTCAATTTTTTAATGCATTAAAAGTTCGACGGATGAGATTAAGAGATATCTTGATCTTCATCGACGGTCGAGATCATTTTGACATGGATCACTCGAACTAGCCGTTGGGAATTTTTCCTTTAAATAGGGTGCTAGGGGTCATTTGAGATCATTCGATCTGTGAGTCTTGTGCTGAAGAAATCTCTCTTGTAAACTGTTTCTGGTGCAAACAAAGAAAGACTTTGGGGTTGAAATCTTGCTGGTGTTACTCTCCTGAAAGTGCTGTGAGCTATTTTATTTTCTGCATAATTTTATTTTCAGCCATTAGTAATAGCTTGATGTAGAGTATTGTTGAACACAGGTATCTTGTTCACTTACTAGGGTTTGAATGGTATTAGAATTTCTGAAATAATGGTAGGTATCTCCATTGCATCTGGGATCTAGTACTGTTTTTTCTCTCTTTATTGATGGTTGAAGTGAGCTGTGCAGGAAACCCTTATTCAAAAAATCAGTGGGCGTTTGGGGAAGTTCTCGGCTGAACCAGCCAACTCCCGCAAAGCACTCTCTTGTAGAGCCCAGCCAATTTTGATTCTAGGTTTATCATTTAGAGTTTATTTCTGAGTTGCATGAGAGTTTTTTTTCTAAAGCATTTCATAGCAAATCTGAAGTTCTGAAAATATTATTGAAGGTTATTGAAAAATCTGGCTGTTGTAGAGTCACAAAGCTATAAATGATGTAATTGTTTAGTTGATCTAGGGTTTTAGTTTCGTTTTCTGCACATATTATCTCTAGGTGTTTGTTCTGCCGTTGCAGGTTGCAGATCTGAAGGTGAGCTTAAATCTTGAAGCCAGATCTAGGCCCTGGAGGGTAAGATCTGGCCTCAGAATCAGCTATTGCAGGAATACTTATTTCAGAGCTGGAAATCTTTGTAGGGTTTGATAACTGGAAGCGCTAAAGCAGAGGAATATCACTTTATTTGCAAATTTCTGAGGAATTTTAAAGGGTTTACCAGTTTCTGGCTACATATTATATTTCTCTGGAAAATTTATACAAAAAAAATATATACATATATTTGTTTGCCCTCTGGGATCTGTTCAGCTCCAATCATTTTCACGCGGGCCTTTTTTGCTGCTGCCTCACTCGAATCCATCTTTAAATCCTGCAAAAGGCACTGTCATTCAAAACTGCCCTGTGGATACAAATCGCAGTCCAAAAATCGTATCAGCAATCGCAGCCGTATTCTTGTTTGAGCCTGCGTCTCCATTCCACATCACTCTCGCTGCACCTTCAAAAAACCTACACGCTGTTGTGCCCATGTCCCTCAGATCTCATGCAGTAAAAGTCCTCCACCCACCCTGCTTCACGCTGTCAATCCTTTGTCCATCTGTGTGCTACATATTGCCTGTCCGTTGTCACGTTGTCATCGCTGCTGCCGTCACCTGCATATAACAAAACGTTGTCATCTGCGAAACCCTCATACTGCACACAGTCTCCACGCTGCCTGCCCCTCGCTCCATCATCAATTTCTCACATCTGCAAATAAAAATATAAAACCCGTTGTTCATGCGTTAAGCTCTGCTCGAATCTTGCTAACAAAGCCTGCGTGCAAACCCATCAGATCAACGAATGTCCGCTGCTCCTCGCGCTAATCTGCATATCAATCTCTCTGCCGCCATCCTATTTCCTTCTGTCGGCGAGCATTCGAACCTGCAATCATACGTTGAAACCTTTTGTTTTATTTATTTATGCGTTGGTATGGTTTGACTTAGGGTTAAGTGTTTTTCAAAGATTTTTTTTTATTTTTTGTTTTTTGTTTTCTGTTTTTTTTTTTTTTTAGGACTTTATTTATCCGTTTTAGTTTTGAATAAAAGAATTTCAATTTTAAATCTAGATTTAGATTAGATTTTAGTAATTTCAAACTTTGTTACTTTAGTTTAGTTTAGACTAGGACTTTATTTTTTGCTTTATTGCAATCTTTTAAAAAATAAAATAAAATAAAAATAAAAAATAAAAAATAAAAATAAAAAATAAAAAAATATTTTCATTTTCTTGTGTTAGATTAGAGTTAAGTTTCATTTTAAGATTTAGATCTAATTTTCATTATAGTTATAATTCTAGTGTGGCTTTTAGGTTTTTTTTATTTCATTTTTTAATTGTATGTATTCATTTAGTTTAGTTTAAAAATTTTAAAGTTTCATTTAGAATTCAGTTTTGTTTTGTTTTTATTTTTTGAATAAATCAAAAATCAAATAAAATATATATATATATATATAAATTCATAAAAGATTAAAAAGCTTTTCTTTTCTTAGACTGTAGTTTTAGATTTTAGATTCATAGATTAAAATTTGAATTAGTTTTGTTTCGATTTCATTCATATTTTTATTAGTTGTAGATTTCATCTTATTTGTATATATTTAATTTTCATTTAGAATAAGACCACCTTTTTTTTTCCAGTTTTTAGCTTTGGACATATTTAAAGTTAAGTTTTATTTTGTGATTTAAATTTAGTTTTTGTTATAGTTTAGTTATATTTTATTTTATTTTATTTGATAAAAAAAAAAAATCATAAAAATTATAAAACTTTAAAAAGCATAAAGAGTTTCTTTCCTTATAGTTTAGATTTAATTTTGTTTGAAGTAAAAAAATAAATAAATAAAACAAAATAATAAAAGGTTTCATTTAGTTTTAAATTTTGTTTTACCTGAAAAATATAAAAATATTTTGGGAAATTTTTTGCCAATTCCAGTCTCCGCTCAGGAATTTCTTATGTTTTATCTTTTATGCTAAGGCTAAAATTTTGATGCTTTAATGGTCATCTGAAGATTAACTACATGAATGTGATCTCTGGTTAGCATTTTACGTGGTTGTTTAAAGCACTTTATCTTTCGAAATTTTAATTGCTGGAGTATCATTAAGTCATTATCTCGCATTTGGTAAAAGTTAAACTTTATTTGAGTTGTTTGATGGTAAACGATTGTTGGTGAGTTCATATTTCTGCAGCATTTGATAAATAATCGTTTAATCATTTCTTTCATAAGGCACTGGTCTATTAATCTTAGTAAAATCAATTAAGTGCTTGTTGCCCCTCGTGTCTCCCAAACCCAACTGGTCCCCAGTTGGTCATCATTTTCCCATAGGGTCTACCCCCTTTAGCCACGGGAGACAGGCTTAAACGGAGAGATCGGGGATCAGGGTGAAGCCCCCGATCTAAGCGTTGTCATGACAATCTGTGCAACAACAAACCCCAATCTGCCCCACGAAATCTCCCAGCGTCAACCTCTAGGATCTGCGTCAACCTCTCTAGCCCAGCGTCAGCCTTCCTGGCCCAGCATCAGCCTCTCGGGGCTCTGCATCAGCCTCTAGAGCCTCTACGTCAACCATGCTAGCCCTCCTCAAGCTCTGCACAGCTCCTAGTTGCCTCTGCGTGGCCTTTGGCTGCTTCTGGGTGGCCTCTAGCTGGCTTTGCGTCAACCCTCTCTCGACTTCTGCGTTGATGCTCCCGGTACTATCTTTGCCTCTCTGCTACTGCATTCACTGCTCCTCAGCTACAACTTTGATCACTCCTTCAATTTCCTCAGCAAGCCCTGCCCTTGGAAAATCGAATTCTTTATCAACTCGATGTATTCTCCAAGTGACCCTCAAGCCTCCTCTTATACTTTTCTCGTTGATAATTCAACGGTCGAGATTAAGTCCCTAATCAACGGATAGGATTAGATCTGGCTTGATCCATGACTTTTGGACCATTCTAACTCAGTTTTATATTAATTCACATTAATATTTTACTTTCTGCAAGTTTAGACTTACGGACTCCATTAAAAATATTAATTATTTTAATATCTCCCAAACTGGTTAGATTCTACCCAAACCATTTCTGGGTATTGGATATCTCATGTGCTTTAGCCTCTCCACCAAATTTTCGTGGCTAGAGCACATCTGATGCTACCCCAAATCAACAATTCCTGCATGAACTGTGAAGTGCTAGATGGTCCAAATCTTTTTATCCTTGCTAGATGACTGCTAATAATGAGATGCAACTAACTGTGCAGACTCTAATCCTCTCCATGCTATATGCTTCTTTCCATGATGCCATAACTTTTCAAAATCCAAGACTCTTCAACAAATGTAATTGCATATGCTACTCTAACTGCCATCTTCTAAGGAAAAAAAGAAACTTCGAGTAAACCTAGTAGTGGTGGATTTCTTCAATAATAAAGATCCTTAAGATCTTCATTCTTTGGCTTCTTTTCAGGTTCCTCATTTTCTTCAACTATGTGAGCTCCTCTCCTTTCATTCCTCTTATTATTCTTTTGGTTTTGAGGATCCTTGGGTCAATCTCTTTTAAAATGTCCATATTCATTGCATCCAAAGCATTGTACTTTGGACATATCTTGTCTTCTACGTGGTTGATTATTATTGTTCCTTTAATGAGGTTCAAACTTTCCAAACTTTCCTTTCTTCTTCAATTTAGCAGCAAAATCTTGAGACTTTTCATTTGGTTCAGTGTCATCTTTTGCCTTCAATCTTGTTTCTTCTAACATACACAAAGACCACAACTCATCGAAGTTTGGAGTGTCCTTTCTAGGATAGATGCTTGTCACAAAATAACTCCAATTTGAAGGTAAACCATTGAGTATACAAGTTGTTAATTCAAAATCGGAAACCACTTCTCCAAGCACTTGTAATTGATCCTTCAAGTCTTCATCCTTTGATAACTTTACCTTGTAAAGTTTATTCCTCAAAGATATTTTCTGGTTTGTCGTCCTCACAAAGTATAGTTTTACCAACTTGTCATAGATTGCTTTAGATGTACCCAAATCTGCAACAAATGGAATAATATTATCTTTGATGGATTCAATGAGAATCCTTTGATCCCTAACTTCTCCTTTAGTGTACTTGGCCCATTCTTGAGTCTTATCCTTCTCTGGGTTTGTAACTTTGCCTAGAACATAGCCCATGACTTCATTTTCTACGACTATCAAGTCTATTCTCTTCTTTCATGCTTGGAAGTTTGTTGATCAATTGAGCTTATTTCCTTCCTTGCAAAATGAAGTCATTTGATTTGAAGATTGAGACATAGAGAATAATGTAGTACTTACTTGTCAAAAGATTGACTTGTTTGATGGTAATGTCTTCTTGATGCTTCCAAAGATTTTGATTGTTAGTTTTTGGTAGCATCTGAAGTGCTCTAGGCTTGAAAATTGGTGTAGAGGCTAAGACACATGAGTTCTAAAGATCCCAAAAATCTTTTGGTGAAATTCCACCCGAATTGTATTTTATTAAAATAATTAATATTTTTAATAGAGTTCCTAAGTCTAAAATTAGAGAAATTAAAATATTAATCGGTATTAATAAAAATATGGGTGAGAACGATCTAGAAGGCGGATCAAGTCATGTCTTAATCTTAGCCGTTGATTAGAGACTTAATCTCAGTCGTTGAAGACTCAACAAGAAAAGTATAAAATGGAGGTTTGGGGTTCATTTGGAAATACACACACAGAGAGATTAAGGAAATCGATTTTCAGAAAATCTCAGGAGGAAAATCAATTGGGGAGATCTTGCAGCTAAGGGGCAAAGATAATCCGGGAGGACTTTCCGGAGAAAACTGACAGAGGCGGAGAAAGCTTATAGAGAGGCAGTGCAGTAGCCGAAAGAGTTGACACAGAGGCAGCGTAGTAGCCGAGAGAGCTGACGCAGAAAAGCTACCTGTCCCGCAGATCCAGAACTGTTGGAACATCCGAAATTGTCGGGAACTGCCGAAACTACCGAGAACTGCACGAACTGCCAAGAACTACCGAAACAACCGGGAGAGCTAACGCAGAGGGCAAAGAAGGTGACGCAGGGCGACACAAAGTCAGCGCAGAAATATTTAGGGTTAGCCAGTCTGGTGTCGGATTAGCTAGAATCAGTGTTGCGAAAATCACGATATTATTGCGATAATATCGGAAAAACGCGATTTTTTGAGTTTGGTGATATTATCACCCGATATTTACGCTAATTTTTTTTCACAAAAAATAGCAATAACTTGAAAAAATCGCGATTTTTTGGGAAAAAATCATTGGAAAAAAAATAAATAAATAAATAAAATTTTCTCCGATTTTTTAATGAGGAGGAGGAGCAACAAGAGGAGGAGGTGACATAACCTACCCAGGCTACCCCTGTCACCAATAGAGGATGTGTTCTACCTCCTGTAGCTCCTAGTTCTTCAGCTTCTAGAGCACAACAGAGTCCACCGCCAACTCCACTGGCATCTCCATATAGAGGGGCAGAGGAAATCAGTAGTATTAGACTTTAGTTATTTGGTTCATTTCATTGTATATGACATTATGACTCATGATATGAGATACATTATTATATTTTTTGTTGATATTGTGAGGCTGAGTTGGGACTCAGGAGTCGGGACTTACTATTCAGGACATGATTCACTATTATGTGTGATGTAGCACTAGAAATGATATTACGCATCTTATATATTATTTCTTTTATCATATTTATGTGTCAATGTATTTATTTTATGTTCTAGATGCTTTAGATATTAAAAAAATTGAAAAAAAATAATATTTTTGTACGTTACGATTTTTTCCCGATTTTTTCCGATTTTTACGATTTTTTCCCCTCGCCGATAATATCCCGATAATGATTACTGCAACATTGGCTGGAATTCTACAAGGTGAAGTGAGGTAAAACTTAGTCAGATTTTCCGCCAGTATTTTCTTTGTAAAGGATTGCTAGATGAGCATCCTAGATTTGTATTCAGATATTTCTCCTGCATAATAATAAACCCTTAGATCTGCTGCACCAGTTTTCCTGCATTGGGTTTCTCCGGGGACTATTGTGTCCAAAAATAAGTGTGTCCTATGTATCTTGTTCTTTGCATTGTTTTCTGTTTCATGAGATCAAATATTTAATTAGTGTAGGCTACAGAACTAATTTGCTTCAGTATTCAGAATAATAACTTGGTTAATGTATATTAAAAATCAAGTGGGTGAAGTAGATTCAGATTTGCTGCAGTAGGGGTTCTTTTGAGTCTAGGAATTTTCACATTGATGATCCCAAGAGTTCTTCAAAGATGCCCTTGACTGATGATCCAAAGCATTATTCAAGAGTGTAGATGATGTTCCCAAGATTCTTGGTGCTTCTTTAGTTGATGATCCAAAGAGTTCTTCAAGAGTGTAGATGATGTTCCCAGGATTCTTGATGCTTCTTTAGTGATGATTTCTATAGAGATGCTTTCCAAAATAAATGATGATCAAAGAGCTTCCAAAAGAGAGATGTCCTTCAAGATGACAATGTGTAATCAAGAGCCTTCAATGATGGAGAGAGAGACAGATGATAGCTTAATGTAGTAGCCTTTCTTCAAGGTGAATTATGAACTTTGAGACTTCTTCCTTGTGCCCTTCCTTATAAACTCTTGCAAATAATGTCCTTCAAAGTAACTTGTATGAGTGTCTTCCCCTTATGCAAACAAGAGTGATCTTCAAGCTGCCTTCTTCTTCACCTTAGCTCTAATACCATGTTGAGAAATCAATAGGGCAGCAATTACGGTGATTTCTCTTTACTTGATAATTGTTTGTGAAGATGTGTTGGCTTATTATTACTTTTATTATGTTCTTTTCATCAAACAATTACCAAAACCATAAACCATGAAGATCACAAAAAGACAATGAACACAAAAGATAGGCTCCAAGCCAAGGCAAAACCCCTCCAAGGGGAAAACCCAGTAAAATCTTCTCTTCTTATAAAATCAGATCAAATGAGAAATCCAAAACCCAAACACCAAGACCGAGACTTCCCACAAGGCCCAAGTCAGCCCTCCTTCCAAGCTCTTCCAACAAGTCAAAGGCTTTCAAATCTGGTCAAATCTGAATTTTCGGCCCCCGCAACAAAATTTCAGACCTACAGTAGCAACTTCGTCCCCTGCTCTTACCCTGTAATTTTGCACATGTGAGAGATTTAGGGCAGAAAGTTCGATTCTTCTTCCTTCTTGATCTACACTCTCTCTCTCTTGACTTCTTGCTCTTCTTCACTTGTATATTGCTCTTTTTGGCACAGAAATCGAAATTTGCTTAAGATACTCCAAATGAGGTCAAACTGTCCGCTATTTATACACATCCTGATCCAGGGGGTTGGATGGGTCCCTTCCAAGGCCAACTTGTCCAGGCAGGGCTGACTTGGTCTTGTGCAAACAAAATTTACATTTTTGACTCGAATAATTTTTTTTTTCCACTTTTTCTTCAAAGTCCAAATGGGACTTGATTCTAGAACAATAACTTGGCTCATGACAAATATTCTTTTGACTCAGAAAGCCCTAGAACCATGAAGAACATGCTTGACCTAATTAATAAATTGACTTGAGCATGAAACCCATGCTTGAAAAAATAATATTTCTTTTTCTTTTTACATGAAATACATAATGACACAAATTGTGAAGACCGAACCTAGTTACATTTTTCAACAACACATCATCCACATACTTCTATAGTTTATCTCATATTTTACTTAGTGAACCCACCTTCTGCTAGAGGAGAGCCAGCCTAAAGCAAGAAGATGAGCTTCTGTGGTGACAGTGGGCAGCCCTCCTTAGTTCCCTTGGGTTGCACTTGTGTTTCAGGGCTTATTGCAACTTTAAAAATAACATTATGAACTATTGTAAGTCTTTATTATAGTTTACTATTCATCATTTTTTTTAAAAACTAATTATGAAGTCAAGCCTGCCTAAAAAGCAACTTTAAAGGGGTTAACAATTACTACATGCATTAAAAGCTGGGTAGCAACCAAGCTCTGAAGATCCATTTAAGTAATTATCAAACTGGAAAGTCAAGAAGACAAAGGGAGCTTACCAAAGCAAAAATGCCAAGAAGTACCGAAGATTCTTCTCTCCAATGCAATTGTTCTGCCAAAACAAAAAAGTAATTTCAGAAACATTCATAACGGAATCCATCCATATCATTTTACACTATTTTTCTCAAAAAACAAAGTGGCTATGAAAATGTAGACAGACCATCCACCCACAATGATGGTCAAAGCGCGCAACACAGCGATCACAGATGCTGCAATGCTTGGCTCTTGCAGGTCTGAATGCACCAACAAGAGAAGCAATAAGCAAGTGGAAGCCAGATAAGTTACAACAGTCTAAAAACAGGATTAGCACTTCTTATATTTACTACTCAAGGCTAACACACAGGCAGGAAAGGACAACCTTGGAATGTTGCATGTCGTACATTGTTTTTCGAAGTATATGATACCATCATAAGGGTATGCTGAGATGTATCTCGAAACATTCTCAGAATTGATGGTACCTGGATCAGAAAAACTGGTAAGAATGAAAAGGATAATCCCCACAAGCCCTGCAACAATGCTTGTATACCTGCATAAGCAACACTATATTATACAAGGATTATTACCAAGCACATGTTACAATGGATATACACTAATCAGAGTGACATCAATAATCTAATTCTGTCGAAACTGTTGTGCGAAGTACAAGCAACTTGAAGGAAGAGCTTTAAAATAAGTCTTACCAATGCACTCCTGGGACATAGTAACCAGGAATGTAGTTTGACGAAGACTTCAAGGCAAAATAGTAAATCACTCCAATGGTTGCTAAGTACAAAAGCTACAAAATAGACAAAGGCAACAATGACGTTAGCCATCATGAATGATAGCATTGCTCCTCCACAAAATGCTGTTCGTAGGTACCAAGATCAATGGAAAAAGTGAAAGTAATTTTCTTTAAAAAATCACCAAATTTTCACTAAACAAGGAATTCTCAGAAACGTATGAAGTATAGTTCTAATGGGAAAATATCAGTATAAATACTAAGGGTGGATGGTGCGGCAATTGATGGTAAAATCAGAACACTGAGAGCTATTACACCGAAGTACAAGATTCCAAGTTCGAACTTCTAACAGAACAAAAAATGCAGGCAGCCTTGTCAAAACTGCCATCCAGAAGCTGTCATGCCTAAGTGCATTTACTGGAAAACTAATGAAAGATAAATTATCATGTGTTCTTGGTGGTAGAATTTCTCCAGATGAATGTAAGATGTGGACCTGATTTTCACCAACATAGGAAACTTAATTTGAACCGTAAATGACCTTTACAGCGAAACATATTGGTCAACTTGTCTACTGCAAACCTGTGACACCCAGAGTAGCCTAAGACATTGCTAGGTTAATTTTAAATGTTTCTTCAATGATTAGATGTCATTTTTCCCATGACCTGGGATATAGCAGTTTAATATAAAACTTCCATTAGCAACTTCATACTTTGACCTTCCAGTTTCACTTGCAAAGATGTCACAATAAATTTCAAACAACAAAGTTGGTAGTGAAAAAAGATTTTATTTTGGTATTGTGTTTGGAACCTGTTACCAGAAAATCCAGAAGGCCAATTGCAAAGCCCCACTAGGCAACCTAGGTCTTATGCCGGCAAGAGATCATTCACCACTACCACCTGAGTGGCTTCTCTCCAGCTGTTTAGTGGTGAAATCAACCCCACAAGGGAGGCTTCGCTAAAGAAGATCACCAGAAAGGTATTCAATTAAAGGGCTCAATGGTGATGCGAGGTCTAATGATAGGAGGAAAGGTATTGGTAGAGCCTTGAAAGGTTGAGTTAAGAGTTGCCTAAAGTCATTCACCACTACCACCTGAGTGGCTTCTCTCAAGCTGTTTAGTGGTGAAATCAACCCCACAAGGGAGGCTTCGCTAAAGAAGATCACCAGAAAGGTACTAAATTAAAGGGCTCAATGGTGATGCAAGGTCTAATGATAGGAGGAAAGGTATTGGTAGAGCCTTGAAAGGTTGAGTTAAGAGTTGCCTAAAGTTCAATAACACTTTCCTAAGACTTTTACAATTCAGAAGAGAGCTATTATAAGTTAGGGGTTGTAAGATATGCAGATTTAACACACATGATGGCATATAACAGCTCTAGAAAATAGCCAATGAAGGATAGGATCAACCAAAGACCAATAGGCTATGAGGGAGGCAAGTTAGGGTTAAGCAAACAATAGTTTTAAACGGTTGAAATAAATACCAAGATGTCAACCCTAATTTTAATGTTAACGGATGCAATTAATGCCAGGTTTTACCTTTTATTACTTATTAAGTGCAACCCCTTCCAATTGGGCAATAACATATGGATATAAAACTGCTATAAAATGAAGATTTTAAGCTAACCCTAACCCTAGTTACCATAAATTAAGGAAGAAAGACAAATTTATAATGATCAACACCTACTAGACTAGTGCCTTTATCTGGTTGGGCAATGGAGTCAATTAGCACAAGGTCAATGATAGAGGGCCTTGGATGAAGAGGGTGGAAGCATGAATTTCCTCACTTACAAAACTCTAGCGACTTCTCTAGATAGGAGACTTTAAAATAAAAGGATGCATGAACCAAGTTCCTTCATTGAATTCCTACAAGACAAAGTTTACATACCATAGAGAATCAAGATTTCAAGAAAAGATATTGCACTTTTTTAATATGGCGCACATAGAAACCCTAATTTCAGAAATATAACATGCAAAATGGAAGAAAATGACAATAAGCTTAGACAATTCCAACAAGAATCACTTCAATCAATCCCAAAAGTCTCTCCATGCAAAATCCTCCCTCCCAAGGCAATTTGCTCCAAAAAAGATCACAATGCATCCAAGAGGAAAGACGAGCTATTGAGCACTCCTTTGCAGAAGGAGTGAGTGAATGATGATAATGAATAATGGAAAGTGATTCCCCTCTATTTATATGAGGGCAACCAAGTCACTTTTCCAAAATGTCACAACAAAATCCCTAAGAAGTTTGGTTGAAGCATTCAGCTAGGCCATATGTCACAAGTTGACCTTGAAATAGCTCTAAAATATAATAAAAATGCCAATATCTCCCACACATGGGAATAAAACTCTCCACTATGACATCATCATCCAAGAACGAAGACCCCCCATCAAGTGATATAATGGTTGGAGTAATGATCAAGCCAAGAATTCATCAAAAGTGCATGCCTAGATCTCCAAATGGCACCTCCTCCACCACAATGTCATCCTCAAAAGGGCATATATCACCCTTTTGGGGCACATACGGATGATGTGGCATCATCTGGATCAAGCATTGGCATCAAGGAATGGTGTGGTAGCCCTCCCAAATAATCTCAGTGATCTCCATCATCATCTCTCTAGAACAAGGAACCATCCATCAAACAAGGTCAACAACAACCTGGGGGCATTCTGGGTCCATTTAAGCACATCATCAAGTAAGTCAATGCCTTGCCTCTCTAGGTCAGCGTTTTAGCATCAGGAGGTACACCAAGAGGTATGAAACCATGTCAAAGCTACTCAAGGCCCAACTCTCATCTCTGGAGGCGCAATGGTGGGGATACAAGGTCACATCTACTCTCAGAATGGGGCAAAACTTCCTCGTCAATGTTTTGGAAAGGAGTCAAGCCATTCCTCAAGGGATCTCTATTGTATATATGTTACCACCTTAAACACAACTCTAAAGATCAAGTGAGATCAATATCATTAGGGATAAAAACCATTTAAGAATCATTGTGGATCATATCTAATGCTAGGGGCCTAGGAATACTTCACACAAGAATTACCTTCAAATGTCTTACTAGCTCAAGATTTGTAAACAAGATACCTCACTTATATTAGGTATGATTAAGTAAACAACCCTATTAGGTGTTTCCAACCCCCAAGGGAAGTGACATGTCCTAGGTAGACCCATCAATCCATATGTGCATATGATAATGTGGTCATAGAGTGGCAAAGACTTCAAAGAAGATACCATAGCCATGAGACCAGTTAATGGAGGTCCAACATCTTGAGTATAATGATGTAAGGAGGGAGCAATCATGGAGGCATGAGTTACCCCCTTTCTTAGCCTACATTTTCCACCCTTCAGGTACGTCTTTTGATTTAATGATTTATCTTTCTTTTGTGCATAGCTTAGGAGACCAAGCTTGTTTTGTGCTTTTCCAATAGCCCTTAAAGATGTAGTAGTTTCTCGCTCATCAAGGTTGGGACATTCAAGAGTTCCTTTATTTTAGATGAAGCATTAAATGCTTGAGGAACTAGGTGATGGCTAATGAGGGGGTAGAACTCATGATAGGCTTTTGCTCACGTGCTAAACAAGTCCCAAGCATCTTTTGCATTTTACATTTTCTTTTTATTGTGACTTTATATGCTTTTATCATTCTTTCAGCCAGTGTTGTTAAAATCGCGATTTTATCGGAAAATCGCGATTTTTTCATCTTGCCGATCAAATCGCGATTTTTATACGAAAAAATCGCCTACTTTTTTTTTGCCGATTTTTACTGAAAAAAATCGCGCTTTTTTCAAAAAATCGCGATTTTTTCGAAAAAAGCGCGATTTTTAACGAAAAAATCGTGGGGCTCAGGACAGCATAGTTTTATAACTTTTTTTGGGTTTTTTCATGCAATGTTTTTTGAAAGAAACAAATAATTTTTGAGTGGGGTAGCTTAATGATCAAGTCTAGGCCCTAGTATGGATATGCTATTCATGGTAATGTTAAATTCTTAAAGTAAAAGTGACATTCTCCTTAATCTTCATTTTCATCCTTTTACTTAAATTTTTAACATTACCATGAAATGACTCAGGATGTTTGAGAGTGGTTCCAGCCTCATTGGATTTCATATGGAGAAAGTAGAATTTTAGATTTCAATTAAAATCCAGCAGACTTATCAGTTTTTCAGGATTTCAGGATTGGGAGATTGTAATGTTTCCAGGTGACACCACCTGCCCGGGCTACCCCTGCCACCAGTAGAGGACGTGGTCTACCTCCTATAGCTCCTACTTCTAGTTCTTCAACGTCTAGATCACATCAGACTCCACTGCCATTTCCACCTGCACGGGCACCAGCATCTACATCTAGAGGGAAAGGGAAAGCTGTGGCATTTTCTCGCAAGAGGGGCAGAGGAAATCAATAGGATTAGACTTTCATTTTATTGTATATGACATTATGACATGATGAGATACATTATCATATTTTTTGTTGATATTTTGAGGCTGAGTTGGGACTTACTATTCAGGACATGATTCAATGTTATGTGTGATTTTAGCGCTAGAAATGATATTAAACATCTTATATATTAGTTTTTTTATCATATTTATGTGTCAATGTATTTATTTTATGTTGTAGATGGTTTAGATATTAAAAAAATTGAAAAAAAATGAATATTTTTGTGCCAAACGATTTTTTCCCGTTTTTTTCCGATTTTTTCCCGATTTTAACGATTTTTTCCGCTTTTTTCCCGGCGCCGATTAAATCCCGATCGCGATGTGTGCAACACTGGTTAAAACCTTAGGCACCCACCTGGAAAAACGTAATAGGGAGTTGGAGGTCACGCAAAATCAGCATGCTAAGGAAATTGAGGCCATGAAAATTAGATATGAAACAGAAATTAGAAGCATGCAAAGCAAGATGTCAGTCTTAGAGGAAAATATGGTGACCATGAAAGCTGATCATGATAGGGAAATTGACTCTATGACATTCAATCATAACAATCAGTTGGCTGACATGCAAGCGAATCATAAAGAAGAAATAAATTTCATGCAGCATTGCTTGATGGACATAGAGGAAAAGAATGATAAAGTAATAAAACACATGCAAGAACACCATGCCATGCAAATCAGTGCTATAAGGGATGAATGCTCTAGTCAGATGGATGCCATTAGAATACAAGTTCAAAAGATTCAACAATGGTCAGATGATAAGAGAAACCAGGAGCCTTCTCATTTGCCGCAACAAGTTCCATCTTACTATGAGGAGGTCATTAGGTGGATAATTGAAGGTGATCCAGATAAGCTTAAAAACGATAAAAATCAGATGCAAGACACAAAAGGACTTAGCATGCATATCTTACACACTTCATCTGATAGTTTCGAAACAGAAAGTTCCAGATCATCAGTAATTCATCCTGCCAGAAAGAAGAAGCGCAAGAGGAAGAAGATTAGACGAAGATTTGATGCATCAGACAGCCGTGAGCAGCTTGATTTTCGGATAGGAAGGAGTCCTACCATATGCAAAATTGGACATGGCACATCCGACAAGCAGCCGACAGATTTGCCTGAAAGCAGGCAAATGCTCAGTATGCACTATATTGAACACATCTGATGCCGTGAGGCATTTTTTTTTGTATTGTATTTCTAACTCTACTCCTTGTCTTTTCAGCATTTCATTTCTGTTTTAGGATTAGATTTACTTTTCATGTTATTAGATAGTTAATAAATGAAGAGCTTTTATCTTTCCTGTGCTTAATGTATATGCTGATTTTTTGGGATGGACGCTACTTATTTTTGTGTTGTATGGATGCAGATTCTGGATTCTCACATTCCTGCAAGCAGCAACGTGTCCCCAAGTAGAGCCAGATGTTGACCTCTACTGGTCAACTACCCATGCAGTGCATCCCGTTTTTCTTGACAGAAAGAAGCAGCACCTGAACAGCATGTCCGTGCCATCCTGCCATCATCAGCAGCTTGATCATTTTTTATTGTAAACCCAGTCTGCATGTATTAATTGTAAATAATCTTAGCAGACAGGAGTCATGTATGTATTTTGCCTAGGTGGACCTAACTTTCTGATGATAATCTACGTCCCGGAAGGTTTTTCGTCTCACCGATCCACGGATCGGCAGAGTTTTCCTTCAAACCTGACCCCAAAGCCGGGATTGATTTTGTCATTAGAACTTTAGGAGAATCCTAGTGTGTTGATCTGCTAGATTATCGTGGTGTCGCAGAGCTGGGTGATTTATGAGGGTCTGTATTAAGTGGGCTTGTCCCCTTGAGATGTAAATTGTAAAAGTCATGATGTAATGTGTCCTGAGGGTCGAGAAATGTTTTAAATCCCCTCATGAGTCCTAAGTCCTAGGTCCTAGGTGATGTTTCCGAAAGCTTAGTTCAGTGATCCATGTTAAATGAATTAAAAAATTAAAAAATGAATAAAAATAATAAAATAATAAAAAATAATAAAAAATTAAAAAAATGAAGCAAAAACCCTAACTAATAAAATAATAATATTTTAAGTTAATAAATCGACGGATGAGATCAAGAGATGTCTTGATCCTCATCAACGGTCGAGATCATTTCTACATGGATCACTCGAACTAGCCGTTGGAGGCATTTCCTTTAAGTAGGGTGCTAGGGGTCATTTCAGATCATCTGATCTGTGAGTCTGTACTGAAAAAGCTCTCTTGTAATCTGATTTTCTGATTAATAAAAAGACTTTGGGGTTCAAAACTGGCTGGTGTTACTCTCTGGAATTGCTGTGAGATGATTGTTTTTTCTGCATATTTCAGTTTTCAGCAGTTAATAATAGCTGGTTTTCAGAGTATTGTGAGTACAGGTATCTTGCTCACGTGCTAGGGTTTGAATGTTGTAGGGTTTCTGGAATAATGGCAGGTATCTCCATTATTCCTTGAAATCTAGCAGCATTTCTCGCCCTCTTTACTGATGCTTGCTTGAAGTGTGCAGGAGATCTTTAGGTAAAAGGTACAGGTGGGCGTTTGGGGAAGTTCTAGGCTGAACCAGCTGACTCCCACTGGCTTTTCTGTGCAGAGCCCAGCTGACTGTTCCCTGGGTTAATCTTTCAAAGTTTCTTTTCTGTTTTACATTGAGAGACTTTCTTTCTGTTCACAGTGAAGTTCAAATTTTCTAACATATTGAAAGCATTACTGCAATTATTGTCAAATCTAGCTGTACCAGAGCTGTAAAATTTTTGTGATTCTAGGTTAATTGTGAAGGGTTTTACTTTGAAGTTTTGCATATATCTGCTGGGCTCTTGCTTTCTGTTTTCCAGGGTTATCATTACGCTGTTCTATCCGCCATTTTCTCTGTCCACAGCAGAAATGCATTTACTTTATGCCTCAATCAGGTAAAACGAAATCATTCTCTGAGGGATTCTTCAGGTTTGGTCTCAGCAGCATAAAACGCTCAGGTAAAATTTCAGCGGATCCATTTCTCAGACGCCAGGGTCATTGTCGAAGTCTTCAACAGGTGAAACCCTGAGCATTTTTTCGAGTTCCGCTGACAGCAGGTGATTCGATTCCTCTTTACGCTCTGTCTTTCTCGTGGAAATTTTCTTCTGATCGACGTTTTCCTTCAGGATTCAGGTTATGCATTAAATGTTGATTCAAATGCGTTTTTGCTTAGCATGATATCGTGGCAGCGTGCAGTGTGTCTTTTTTTTGTTTACAGTCATCGCCTTTCAAAGCAGCAGGGGTTCCAGCATAGGCATCATAGCAAATGGAATAAGGTTCTGTTTGTATTCAGTCACGAATTCCTCTTTAACATAGACGGATTGAACAGCATCGAAACCGGGTCGCCCTCCTCGCCCATCCGCAAATACACCTGCAAGCAATTCTATACACGGCATACTCGACTGCGATAAGGCAAGGTAATTTTTTTTGAATCGATTTCCATTCACCCGTTGACTGTGCGTTGGTGCACCAAGGCTGTCCATGCATCCGGTCATCGAATACGTCTAACACACGATTGCAAAACCCTGCTGCCCATTACCTGTGATATTTCTCTCGGCCCGTGAGGTAGCACCCTGTCCGTTCAGAGTTCACGCGTTTTCATCGACCCTTTTGATTTTACATTCATTCAATTATTGCATTGATATTCATGTGGTTTAGTTTCCGTAGGTTAGCGTAGTCCTTTTTATTGCATTAGATTTAGATTCGAATCTTGTATAGTTTTGTTTTGGTTAAGTTTTTTTTATATGTTAGCGTTAGTGCTTTAGGTTAGATTTTAGTTTAAATAAATTTAAATTCAATTTTTCTTTAGATTTAAAATTTTAATTTTTTTTAGATTTTCTCTTATAATAAAAGAAAAATCAAAAAATATGTTTTTTTTTTACTTTTATTTTTAATGAATTTAGTTTTAGATCTTTTTCTTTTTTGATTTTTTGTTTAGTTTAGTTTTAAAATTAGATTAGTTTTAGAATTTTAAATTTTTTAGATTTATTTTTTAATTTCCATAACATTGAAAAATAAAAATTGAAAAAAGATTTAAAAAATTTTAAAAATTTTGTGGAAAATCATTTTGCCAGTTTCAGTTGCTTTCGCGATATATCTTTCATGCTGAGATCTGAAATTTTCAAGTCGAAACACGAAATCCAATGTCTGGTTAATAATTCATGATGCTCATGGTGGTTTAAGGCATTTATCTCTTCAAAGCTTTCAGTTGCCGCATATCGTTTTGGTCACATGATTTAGCTGATGATAGATGGTTGCTGTTCATGGTCCATGTTTCTTTATCATTTAAAAAGTAATCATTTAAAAATTGACTCCACAAGGCACTGGTCTATTAAATCTCTAAATCTATCTAGTGCTTATCATATCGTGTATCGTGTCTCCCACCCAACTGTTTGGCAGTTGGTCTTCACTATCTCGCAGGGTCTACCCCCCTTAGCCGCGGGAGACGGGCTTAAACGGAGGGATCGGGGATCAGAGTGACAGCCCTCGGTCCGAGCGTTGTCGTGCCAATCTGCGCGACAACAAGGTCATTGTGAGAGATTGGGCATAACCTTGCCTTGAAGAATTCAAATCAGGTCAGACCTGTGGCATTGGAAAGAAGACTCAGAGGGCTACTACAGGACCAAAGATCACATATTGGGGATCTAAAATCACAGAGATACATCAGATTCAATATCATGCTCCTAGAAGGCAAGTAAAAAAACTAGATCAAGTGTTGTCAAAGGGCTACAAAGGACCAAACTTTCTAGGGCAGCAAAGAGCAAGGTGCAGCAAAATGATGCAGCAGAGGTAAGCTCCAGGTAAGTATCTTCTGTATATGCATGTTCATCTCTTAATTGCATTAGGTTCTTTGTATTCTAATTTTTTGTTTTTGTTTAGCACTGACATATGCTCTGCAGGATGAGGTAAGTTTTGCTATTATCATGTCATGGGTATTTCCTTGAAGACTTTTTGCAGGTATTATATATTCATCAAGAGAAGACTCAATGCATAATCTAATGTTCTGAAGAGTGAGAAAGGGTAGCATGACAAGAGCAGCAATCAAGGTGTAGAACAACAACAAGAAGTTCACCACATGAAGTCTTCAAGTGGGCAGCACTACATACAGTCATTGTAAAAGTATCATTGTATAGAGTCATTGTAAAATTTGTACAAGTGTTTATCTGCCAAGAGTTGAAGAGGCAATGTCGAGAGGTCTAGGATCATCATTAGGTGGTTGTGTCATAGTTGGGGTTATGGTCTAGTGTGTCTTCTTCTTCTAAATCATTCTATATCATTGTAAAGTGGACCATTTTCGCTGGTACGGGAGTCCATTCTTCCTTTATTCTTCTTTAGGGTGTTACGGTGGTGCTAGGCTAGTGCATGAAGTCACCAACAGGTTCAAGCCTGTGAAAACTTCAGGGTGGTAGGGTGGTGCTAGGGTGAATTGTAGCTCATTAGGTGTTGGGGCATCCGTTCAGTTGACTACTGAAGAATCTCGGGCGTTGGAGCATCCATCCAGTGGGAGCTGGAGAAGAATGCTTTTCTAGATTCTAGGAAGTTGGAGCTTTCTTTTCAATTGGAGTTGAAGATTAAAGAATTATTAGAAAAGCGTTCAGGTGGTTTTTGTCCCGAAGAGGGTTTCCACCTTAAAAACTATGTGCATTTGTGTTCCTTTTGTTTACTGCTATCATTGTACAAACACTGATAATAATTGAAGATTAACTAATGCTCTAAAAGATTAATAATAATACTAATTGAAAGGAATATTGATTCACCCCCCCTCCCGCCTCAGTATTTCCAACAACCTATACAATTATTGATCAACTACTTATCACCATTTTTTTATTATCAATGAAAACAATATTACCAGTTCCAGACCTGCTCTATGAAGAAGTAGATTGCAATTATCCTACTTCACGTATAAGACTTTGGTACTGAGAATTGAACTTTGCAACTAACTTTATATCCACTAGCAACCATCAAACAATTTGCTACCACTGAAATGGCCAGTGTTCAACTCTTTTATCACCCTAACGGATATCTCTTCATCTATATTCCGCATCAACTCTCTTCAAAATGTCTTATTAGTTGTTAATCCTTATTATCCAGATTCAACTTTAAAATCTTCAATAAAATCACAGATATTGTTCATTGTTCTTTCTTTAATTCTAAGCAACCGGCCTTCGACATTCATTCACTGATCTAGGTGGATGTTGGTGGCCACCCACCTGTCCCGCTTGGACCCCCACAATTGTCTCTTTCATTTTTTCAGTTTCCTTAATTGTAGCACAATTTACTATTTTTAGCAGTTTTTTAGGTCCCGAACTTCCGGAGCCGTTTTGAGGCCCTAAACGACGTTTTGAGGCCCTAGTCCTCAGTTAGATCTTTCTAACGAGCTATGGTGCGCATCAAACGGACATCGTATGCCAAAGTTACGACCCCGGGAAGTTGATGTACCAATTTACCCAAAACGGGGCCCATAGTTTGGTGCTTCATCTCCTAGGGTTAGGTTTTTGGATGTTTAGGGTTTTCCATTGTTTCTCAACAATCAATAGGCCTTCGAGCCTAATTGTAACTTAGTTCAGAGACATGTAGTCGCCACATCTCTTCTTAGAGATAAGCTACCATCGCCCTAGATGGTTTATTTCTATTTCTGTTTGTAAGCATATTTCAATATTTTACATTAATGAAATGAAGTATTATTTCTGCTGCATCTCTATATTTCTGGTTATTTATGTACTTTATTGCATTCTTGTTTAAATCCAGATCAGTGGTATCAGAGCGGTCTGCTTTTTCTCTATTTTTCTTTGCATGTCCCCAACGAGGTTGGGATATAAGGAGCTAGGGCTCGATCTGGTTGAACCTCTGCAAGATCCATGTTGCAAATCCCGACGGCCTCCCATGGCGAATAAAAAGACAGACGAGGGGGCAGGAGATCCTATCAAAATCTTTTTCGAAGAAGCCCTCGAGCGACAAAGGAACGCGATGATGGACAACTTTGCCCAGATCCTTCAACGGCTACCCAGGGGCGACGCATCGGCTTCCAACAGCTACTCTAGAAACGCCACACCCTTTAAGGTAAAAGTTAACTTTGAAATCCCCATATTCGAGGGTCAGATAGATGCAAATGCCATAGATAAATGGTTAAATCTACTAGAAGGGTATTTTTCTGTTCATGATTTTTCCAGTCGCGAAAAGATTATTTTGCTCTTCTCAAAGCAGCCCCCCACGTCAAGGACTGGTGGGAAACCTACCGCGAGCAAAAGGATGAAAGTACGGGCTCACTATTTTCAGCCGCACCCACTTGGAATTCATTCCAGGATGCCATCAAGGAGCAGTACTACCCTATCAAAAACTATGAGGACAAATATATAAAGTGGACCACGTTGCGGCAGGGAAGGGACCAAGATGTGCCAAGGTTCACAAACATTTTTCATACTCTTCGCACACAATTGGGTATCAAGGACTCTAAGCTGCATTTGGTACTCAAATACCGGGGCTGCCTACATAGGTATATCCAGGACAAGATGGAGTTCCTGAACATCTCGCTCAGCACGGCATACCGATACACTATCGAAATCGAGCAGAAGTTTAAACAGAAGAAGCGAGACTTTGGATCCGCGAATCTGGAGCAAGGGAAAGGCTTCCCCAAACCGCAGAACCAAGGACAAAGCCAATATGGGGTGACCCAAGATAACCCGTCGAAGCCGCAAGAAAAGAACAACACCACAAAGTCAAAGAAGGACACAGGGAAGTGGTGCAAGTTCCATAAGAGCCCCACTCACAACACAAGTGAGTGTCGAACCAAGCAGTCGTTGGTGGCCGAGTTGAAAGCTTTTAGAATCAGATGCATGTTCCGACCCTGAGTCAGAACCCGACAAGGGGAATGGCAAAGGGAAGCAGATCATTGACGCGCAGCCTAGTGCCACTGTTGCCACCGCCAAGATCCATAAGAATGAGCCCGAAGATCCAGAGGAGGGGGAGCGTTTTTTCCACTCACAGATGTGGGTGAAGGGTTCGCCACTGCAATTCATTGTTGACAGTCGGAGCCAAAAGAACCTCATTTCAACAGAGGTCGTGAAGCATTTGGGCCTACCGGCTACACCGCACCCGCAGCCGTACAGTATCGAGTGGCTTCACCAAGGACAAGATCTCCAAGTCCGCCAGCAGTGTCGCCTTCCCTACAGCATCAAGCCCTTCACAGATGAGGTATTGTGTGATGTTGCACCTCTTGATGTTTGTGATGTATTATTAGGCCAACCATACTTGTGGAGGCGACATGCTGTGTATGAGTCAAGGCCTCGCATTGTTATTATTTCTTTGGGTAATTCATTATACAGGATACTGGAGGTAGCCCCACCTACCGCCACCTCTTTGATCACTGCTAAGAAAGGCAACAAGCTCATCTCCCAGACTAGGAAATTTATTTTCTGTCTGATTCGCTCTCAAAGTGAGGGGAAGATCGTCGCCACATTGAGGACTCCCGTGAAGGGTTCCTCCACGCAGTAGCAACAGCAGATGGATATGGTCATGAAAGCAAACAGGAACATCTTCTCCTCATCCACAGGGGAACCATCACACTATTAGGTCAAGCATTCATTCGATCTGACTCCTAGAGCACCTCTACCCAATGGGTCGACATATCATCGCTCCATTCTAGAAAATGTCAAGTACAAGCAGCGACATGATCAGCATCAGGTACCACACAAGTTTTGGGTGGGCGACAAAGTTTGGTTACATCTACAGAAAGAACGCCTTACAAGAGCCCATACTAAGGGTGTGGGAAACAATGCTTTGGAGCACAGAATTTCCCCATTCCTTCGCTTGCATCGAGTGTTCAATGTGGACCACCCTCAACCATGCTTCCCACCATTACTGGACACATCAAAGGTTGCAGAACATCTCACCAGGGACCCAACTCAACATAAGCTTCCTCATCTCAGGGAGGAACTCAACGGAATGGGGACCATTGCTTCCTAAGGTGGGAGGAATGATCCAATTGGGTGTTGGTGGCCACCCATCTATCCCACTTGAACCCCCACAACTGTCTCTTTCAGTTTTTCAGTTTCCTTAATTGTAGCAAAATTTACTATTTTTAGCAGTTTTTCGGGTCCTGAACTTCCGGAGCTGTTTTGAGGCCCTAAACGACGTTTTTTGGGAAAAATGGGAGCAATATTGGTCCATGGACCGATGTTGCTCTTCCCAAAGTTGTAATCCTCATATAGATCTTTCTAACGAGCTATGGTGCGCGTCAAATGGAGATCGTATGCCAAAGTTACGACCCCTTGAAGTTGATGTACCAATTTACCCAAAATGGGGCCCATAGTTTGGCGCTTCATCTCCTAGGGTTAAGTTTTTGGATGTTTAGGGTTTTCCATTGTTTCTCAACAATAAATAGGCCTTTGAGCCTCATTGTAACTCAGTTCAGAGGAATATAGCCGCCACATCTCCTCTCAGAGATAAGCTACCATCGCCCTAGCTGGTTTATTTCCATTTCTGTTTGTAAGCATATTTCAATATTTTACATTAATGAAATGAAGTATTATTTATGTTGCATCTTTGTATTTCTGGTTATTTTTGTACTTTATTATGTTCCTGTTTAAATCCAGATCATTCACTGATGCCTCTTTTTCAATTTAAAATATATTTTTACAACACCTGACCTCCTATGACTACAAAAGTGGGAGATATTTAATAGATACAACATTCAAGAAGAATATCTCTTATTGTTCAAAAAGGGAATCAAGGAAAATTTGGGAGCTACATAATATCTATTTTGTGGCTACAGGTGTGGAGGTTAATGCACATAAATCAGCCATCCGTTTCAATTGATTAAGTGAGGAAATGATAGCACATTTGAAAGTTATTTTTCTTTTTAGGCATTTTGATATTCATGATGGTTTTAAATACCTAGGGTTAATTCTCAAACACAATGGCTACAAAAAGGGTGACGAAGGATGGTTGTTGAGCAAGATAGAGAAAAGGATTCCCTTCCAGTGTAATATGTGTCACTCAAGAGAGGGAAGATTAACACTTGTGCTGGAAACTATTCGGGTGTATTATCATTCTCTAGCTTGTGTTCTGGAAGGTGTTTTAGAAAAGATTTGAAAGCTTTCTTTCAATATTTATAGGGTGGTAAAGGTGAAGGTGGTATCCTGTAGGCCAGATGGCAGTCTATAGTTGTTCCAAAAAGTAAGGGGTGAATCCAGATGCAACAAATGTAAGGCAACATGGTTGGAATCTACACAGTCAATTGAACTAGATGAGACCTGGAAAGATTATATGAACGAGCCAAAAAGAATAAATGTAAGAATAAGGGATGCTGAGGATTCTTTGATGTGGGAAAAAAATAAAGTCACAGGAATGTCCATTGCAAACAATGGATATGAAGTATCAACGGATCCTACTAGTGAAGAAGATGTGTGGTGGTCATTTAAAATCCAGAAAAGAAAGGCCTTGAGAAATTGAGAATCTTCCTTTGGCTAGCACTGAGAAACAAGGTCCTAACATGGGAAGACTCACAGAAGAGAAGGCAGAGTCCCAGACTCTACATGTTATATATAAGGGATGATAAAACAATATCACATTTAGTAATACCTCGCTCATATCTATGTTGCAGAAAACATTGGACCTGAGCCCGTTTCTGGGCAGAAACGATATAGAAACGCGAAAACGTGTTTGGTACGACCTGGAAAAGTGTTTCAGGCCGTACTGCCACGTTTCATGTGGGGAAACGTGGCCTAGTACTACCTAAAACGTGTTTCCAGGTCGTACAGCCACATTTCAGCAATAAAGTGACCTCTTTTTTTTTTTTTTTCGCTCCCTGCCAATTCAAGAGTAATAGAGGGAGCTATTGAAGATTGGAAACAAAATTGTTTGAGTGGGGCAGCCTAATGTTCAAGCCTATGGCCCTAGTATTGATATGCTGTTCATGGTAATGTTAAATTCTTGAAGTAAAAGGATGAAAATGAAAGTTAAAGAAGAATGACTCAGGATGTTTGAGAGTGGTTTCGCCCTCATTGGATCTCATATGGAGAAAGTAGAATTTTAGATCTCACTCAAAACCCAGCAAACTTATCCTTTTTTCAGGATTTCAGGATTGGGGGATTGCAATGTTTCCAATGGATTTTGACATGTACTAGGGTATGGAACTTGTATTTAATCAAGAGAACCAAGCCCTCTATGCAGAGGAGACTCCCAATAATAAATAGCACCTAGGGTAATAGGATATGGAACTTGTATTTAATCAAGAACACTAAGGTTGTTCGACTATGCAAGAGGAGACTCCCAATCAAACACGAGACAAGAAATTAGAAATTTATCGTGGCTGATTTTGGATATTGCTATTTTCATTATGTCTCTCATACGATAACATAATCTCAATTTATGAAGATGTCTTTGTCTCAGCTATGCTATGAATGTATGTCCAAAATTTATTTAGCTCGCAGTGCATGTTGGTAGCACAAGGATCTGTTTGGTTGAGTTCTTATTACATGATCTACCAAATCTAGTAACAATAATCCATCAATACGAGCTAGCATGCCATGATCATTCATGAGTAAATGTGATGTAAATTTACAGATTTATAGTTTATGCATTGACATTAGACAATTTAATCATAATGTAATAAATTATATTGTATCATGTATGCTTTATGATTGGACATATTTCTTAAATGTCCTAATATATATATATATATATATAGATATATATTGTGTTTCCCAGTTTCCAAAATTTAGGGGGGTCCTGTTTCGGAAACTCGTACTCATTTCCCCATATCGTGCAACTTAGGCTCATATGCACAAAATCAATGAAAAGATACTAAAATGCTAACTCGAATTGAAAATGCCTAGAGGGGATCTTCAATAGAAGAATGTCTTCGAGCCTGGTTTCTAAAAAATAAATTAAAAGAATATAGAGCAATACCATGTCTCACTTTATGGGGTATCTGGTTGTCTCAAAATCCACAGGTTTTCAAAGGTAAACAATTCCCACTTTTCAGGTATATAATCAAATATTTGTTATTTTACAAGCCTACAAGATGCTCAAAAAGGTAAGACAACAAAGGCAGTTTGGTGAGTTATTTAAAAACAAATCATTTTCTTGGGAGTTCTTTGAAGGTGTTTTGTTTCTCTCTAATGAACACTTCATTAAATTCAAGGTTGGCCTTAAATTTGGATCAAACAATTATGTTGAAAAGATGGCCCTGTACACCTCTTGTCACTAGGGGTACATACATTTTTTCAGTGTAGCATTCATCGCCAGTGTTATCCCAAGGTCACATGTCAAAATCCATGTAAAAACCATGTGAGGCCCGGTATTAGGCATCCTAGACCTCTATCGTGTCTGAGTCTGCATCCAGTTGTTTGGTCGAACCATGCCCTATCCCTTCAAAGTTCCACCTAAGTCACTCTCATCCCTAATTAGATTGGCGAGCTTCAGATGGACTCTCATGAGGACTCATGGTTTTATGGGGGCCCACATTTGTAGGGGTGATCACTATTGTATGGGCTAGTCCAACCCATGTCAAGGTGCACCTGTGTCATACCACATGGTTAGAGCCTATCGAGTTTGTATATGACCTTGGCCTTGGTGCAGTATGCCTCATTACAGCTCTCACAACATAACAGTCTAATTGAGATAACTTTCACATTTCCCGAGGTAGTTCAAGGTTTCCAATGCAAAGTGGTTTCGACAAAAAATAAACCTAGTCTCATATTATAGAGCATGATGAGAGGATTCCATTCCATGTGGAATTTCCCTAATTTGAGCATACGGTGGCTAGTTATATCTTGGTCAAAAGCACAAGAAAGGTTTCCAAGGGACATTTCAGGTAGAGCATTAGACAAAATACGACATGCAATACATCAAAAGTGATCAGCAAGGAAAGATGAAGAATACCTAGGTGTCATATTTTGCAAAGCAGTTGAGACATTACAGAACCAGCATAGGGGCATGATGATGTGGCATATAGGGTGATGATGTGGCAATGCCCCTAAGTGATGTGGCAATGCCAGGGAAAAATCCAATACTAATCAGGACATGCAGAGCAAGACCCAGGTTTCGAAATTGCCAAATCAGCTAGGATCTTGGAGATCCAGTGACAAGGGGGAAAAGTAAAAAAAAAAGTCAACTCTAATTGACTGTTGGGATGACTTGACTAGGTGTTATAGTAAAAAATTAACCGAGAAGTTGGATCATGGAACAAAGAAGTAACTGTTATAACAAATTTCTCTCTTGAAGGACCAATTTGAGCCACCAAAGCAATTTGCACGACTTTCTAGAGCAATTCGAGTTGGAATATTGACCAACCAAGTGTGAAATTAGAGGAATAAAGGTACTATATTGACCATTAACCACTAAAACTCACTTTCAAGTGGAACTTGTGGCCTTTGTTAATTTTCTTAGGGCTACATTGTTCTATGCTTTAGATAATTGCATTTCACCATTTTCATATTACACTTACCCATAGCATTTAAACATTATTAGTGTTGATTTTGAGTAGCATTGGATGTGATCTAGCCTTAAAATTTGGAGCAAAGGCTAAGGCACATGAGCTTTCCAAGACCCAGAAATCGTTTTGAGAAATTCCACCCGGATGAGGAGTTATTAAAATAATAAATATTTTTAATGGGTCCCTAAGTCTAAACTTAGGAAAATAAAAATATTAATGGGTATTAATAAAGATAAGGGTGAGAAGCTTCTAAGAGACGAGGATCAAGTCTGTTTTAATCTTAGCCGTTGATTAGAGACTTAATCTCAGTCATTGAGTCATCAACAGGAAAAGTATAAGAGAAGACTTGAGGATCATTTGGAGACAGACCTGCAGATACTCAGTATCTCAAGGAAAATCGATTCTCAAGAGAAGGAGATCGATTTTAGAGAGAGAGTTGCAGGGTGGAGGAAGAGGAGGGCATCAGCAACAGTTAGTGACTGAGGAGGAGGTGACTCAGGGACATTGAGAGACAGCGCAGAGGAAGACGTAGTCCAAAGGAGAGACGTAGCCCCCACGCAGACTGACGCAAAGCCACTCAGAGCCACGTTGAGTCATGCAGAGGTGACGCAGAAGTGGGAGAAGGGTCTCCACAGTGTCAGAAAGTTTCCAGGGGAAACTCTCAGGTGTTTTCTTTCAGTTTCTCTGTAAAATCATTCCTTGTAAAAGTGATTTTTGCTGAAGATTAATAAAACCCTCATCTGTTGCATCGGTTCTCCTGCATTGGGTTTTTCCGGGGACAATTGTCCAAAAACAACTGTGTTGATGTGATTGGTTCTTATGTATGTAATTTCTCTGTGTAATTATGTGGTAACTGCAATAGAATTTATTTTAATATTTGCTGAAGGGATTTCGTAGTGAAGAATAAGTAGGTGAAATAAATCAGTTGCTGCAGTAGAATTTCAAATTAGAAATTTTCACATGGTATCAGAGCAGAGATCCGGCAATAGGAGAGAAGAATCGACTATGGGTCAAGAGCATGATGCAGAGGCATCAACTCAAAGGGACTCACGTAGATTTCCAGAAGAAGGCACAAGGGACATGGATCACGATTATTCTATGTTAGCTTCCAAATTGGAAGAAGAAGTCGCTTGCCTAGCAAGCTCTGCCTCCTCTGAGGTTTGGTATATAGATAGTGGAGCTTCCTGGCATATGATAGGAATTCGAGAATGTTTTTCAGATTATCAGGAAGAAAGAATGAATTTTCAGATCACCATGGGAAATAAGGCAAAGTGTACCCCAGTAGGAAGAGGTATTGTAGTCTTTCAAACCGAAGCAGGAGAGTGACTTCGAGCAACCAATGTGTTGCATGTGCCAGGATTGGGGATGAACTTACTCTCCATGTCTCAACTTCAAAATGAGGGCTATGATGTTTTCTTCATTAAGGAGAAAGTATATGTCAAACACCCGAGTTGGAAAAGGAAGGCCCAGATTGGAATCAGAAGTAACAAGTTGTATAGATTACAGCTAGAATCATCAATGGTACTGATAGGCAGCAATGGAGACAAAGATTTGAATGAACTATGGCACAGGAGGATGGAACACTTACACTATGGGACTCTGAGGATTCTCAAGAAAACAGTATCAGGAGTTCTAGAACTAAGTACCGAACGAGATGATGTATGCAAAGGGTGTGCTATGGGCAAGTATGCCAAAGCAGGGTTTTCCAGGAGTAACAATAGAGCTAAGAGTGTTCTAGGATTGATACACTTAGACATTTGCGGACTAAAGTCCACAAAAGCTCTTAATGGTGCCAAATACTTCATCACCTTCATTGATGACCATTCCAGGAAGACTTGGATCTACTTTTTGAAAACCAAGGATGAGGTTTTTGGTCAATTCAAAGAGTTCAAGGCTCTAGTGGAGAATCTGACAAGAAAGAAGATAAAAGTGTTGCGCTCAAACAATGGTGGAGAGTATGTTGACAAGGACTTCACCGATTTTTGCACTAAGGAAGGCATCAGAAGGGAGTGGACAACTCCCTACAATCCGGAGCAGAATGGAGTAGCAGAAAGGAAAAACAGGACTATTGTGGAAGCAGCTAAGGCAATGTTGTATGATCAGGATATGCCCAAATTCCTATGGGCAGAAGCATGCAGCACGACAGTGTATGTCCAGAACAGGACTCTGGAAAGGGTCTTCACCGAGAAGACACCTGAAGTCAACCATTTCAAGATATTTTGGAGCTTAACGTATTTCCGTGTACCCGAAGAAAAGAGAAAGAAATTAGATCAAACAACTGAGAAAGGATATCTTGTGGGATATAGCGAGAATGCTAAGGCATATAGAGTCTATCTTCCAAGGAGTAGGAAGGTAGTAGTTCGGCGGGATGTAAAGTTCATGGAGGACAGAGCTTTCAGGAAATCCCGAGAAACGCCTTCCGAGGAGCAGTCAAAAGACGATTTGATGGTCCAACCACTTCGACCAACAGAAACTAATACCAGAAATTCTCCTAAAGGCAAGGCTTCAAACAGGAGGAATCTCAGGAAGAGGAAGAGCTGATGGATGTACCCACTACCAGTGGAAGAATGAGCCGAGAACTCTGACAGATTCTACAGGATGCAGAGGACTTCATTGGTGCAACCAGGAATGATAAAAGGGAGCGAAGACAGCTAGACAAATACCAATCCCTAGTAGCTTAGGTTGGGGAACCTTCTAGTTTTCAAAAGGTCATTCAACATCAAGTATGGGTAGATGCTATGGTGGAGGAATACAGTTCTATAATGGTCAATGATGTTTGGGAAGTGGTACCTAGGCCTCAGAACAGGTCAGTGGTAAGTTCGAGATGGATCTACAAAGTCAAATATGTTGCAGGCGACAGTGTGGAGAAGTACAAAGCCAGGTTTGTGGCTAAGGGGTGGGAGATTCACTAGATGGATGTTAAGACGACATTATTGAACGGGGTAATAGAAGAGGAAGTATACATTGAATAGCCAGAGGGTTTTGAGACACATGAGAATAAATCTCATGTATGCATATTAAAAAAAGCCTTGTATGGACTTAAACAGTCACCTAGAGCATGGTATGGTCGAATTGATGGCTACTTGCAGAAGATGGGGTTTGTCAAGAGTGACGCAGACCCTAATCTCTACTATCTTATCATAGAGAATGAGCCTCTAATCCTAGTGTTATATTTGGATGATCTTTTCTTGACAGGATCATCCAGGCTCATCAAAGACTGCAAGAAGAACCTAGCCACAGAATTCGACATGAAGGATTTGGGACAAATGCATTATTTCCTGGGGTTGGAAGTTTGGCAGCAGAAGGGTGAGATCTTCCTTGGACAACGGAGATATGTTACAAAGATCTTGAAGAGATTCAGGATGCAGGACTGTAGACCTATAGCTACTCCAATGATCACCAATTAGAAGAAGATTGATGCATTAGAAGATAAAAATGTTAATCCCACCTTGTACAAGCAGCTTATAGGGTCCCTGACGTATCTGGTCAATGGCAGGCCAGACATTTGTTACGCTGTCAACACCCTCAGTCAGTTCATGGTGGAGCCCAAGAGGGCACACTAGGTAGCAGCCAAACATTTTCTCAAGTATATACAAGGAACAGTCGAGCATGGACTAATGTACACCCAAGGCAATGACATCAGGCTGAGTGGGTTCACTGACGCAGATTGGGATGGAAGTTCAGTAGATTGGAAAAGTACAACTGGGTACTGTTGCAACATTCGATCAGGAATGACCTCCTAGTGTAGTAGGAAACAAAAATTCGTGGCTCTGAGCTCAGTTGAAGCAGAATATATGGCAGTTAGCACAGCGTCGTGTGAAGCCATATCGCTTAGGAAATTGCTTGTGAATCTATTCAGGAGAAGGATGGAAACAACCAGGATTTTGTGTGATAATCAGAGTTGCATCAAGCTCTCTGAGAATCCAGTATTTCATGATCGGTCGAAGCACACTGATATCAAGTGTCACTTTGTCAGAGACTGTGTCCAACGAGGGGCAGTACAGTTGAAGTACACTCCTACAGGAGAACAGGTTGTAGACATCCTCACCAAGGCTCTAGGAAGAACAAAGTATGTTTATGTCAAGGAGAAGATGGGGATGGTGAAAAATCCATTTCCATAGCAGAAATAGATAAGTGTCGGGAGTTGCAATGCAGCAGTTAGCAGTGGCAATGCTATGGGCAGCATGTTGAGAGGGCGCTTCAGTACAAATGTAGCAGTGGCACTGGCAGTGTCATGGGCAGTAGTACAGGAAGCAACAGTGCAGTGGATGTGGGGCAACAGGCCAAGCATTAGCACAGAGGACCGATGCAAAGGATCAGTGTGATCCTTCTATGGTGAAGCATTGTTAGAGCACATTCCTCGCTAAGAGGGAGTGTTGATTTTGGGTAGAATCGAACGTGCTCTAGGCTTGAAATTTGGAGGAGAGGCTAAGGCACATGAGATCTCCAAGAGCCAGAAATCGTTTTGAGAAATTCCACCCAGATGAGGAGTTATTAAAATAATTAATATTTTTAATGGGTTCGTAAGTCTAAACTTAGGAAAATAAAAATATTAATGGGTCGTAATAAAGATAAGGGTGAGAAGCTTCTAAAAGATGAGGATCAAGTTTCTTTTAATCTTAGCCATTGATTAGAGACTTAATCTCGGCCGTTCAGTCATCAACAGGGAAAGTATAAGAGAAGACTTGAGGATCATTTGGAGACAGACCTGCAGATACTCAGTTTCTCAAGGAAAAATGATTCTCAAGAAAAGGAGACCGATATCAGAGGGAGAGTTGTAGGGTGGAGGAAGAGGAGGGTATCTGCAGCAGTCAGTGACTGAGGAGGAGGTGACGCAGGGAAATTGAGAGACAGCAGAGGGAGACGCAGTCCAAAGGAGAGACGTAGCCCCCATGTAGGCTGACGCAGAGGGATGCAAAGCCACTCAAAGCCACACTGAGCCACGCAGAGTGACGCAGAAGTGGGAGAAGGGTCTCCAAAGTGCCAGAAAGTTTCCAAGGGAAAGTCTCAGGTGTTTTCTTTCAATTTCTCTATAAAATCATTCCTTGTAAAAGTGATTGTTGTTGAAGATAATAAAACCCTCATCTGTTGCACCGGTTTTCCCGCATTGGGTTTTTTCAGGGACAATTGTCCAAACAACTGTGTTGATGTGATTGATTCTTGTGTATGTAATTTCTCTGTGTAATTATGTGATACTTGCAGTAGAATTTATTTTAATATTTGCTGAAGGGATTTCGTAAATAACTTATTGTGAAGAATAAGTAGGTGAAATAAATATGGATATTATTTATTAAGTTCCAATTGATGTCATATGCAAGTCTTTCATTATGAGAATTATACCATTTGAACAAAATCATTTGTTGAACCTCAATGGGAAGTAATTTGATCTTAGTGACTAGACATTCCCAACATAATTCATGCCTGCAATCTGAACAAAGTTCAATCTGGAATCTTTGTTTCCTGGATTTAGAGCTTTCCCCTGTTTCAAAAACTTTGATTTCTCGGTTAGGATTACTACCTTCTCTGGTAGGCATGTGTGCAAGGTTGTTTTCTTTACCAGATTTGTATATGATTTCAAAATCAAATCCATCAAACCATTATGCCCATCTCAGAATCCTCGAATTTCCTTGTTCTAACAAACATTTGTTGGCAAGCATTCCTTTCATATGCTTTAGATCTGTTTTTTACTGTAAAATGGACACTTTTCAAGAAAAGATGGAATCTCTTGATACCTCTCTTGACTGCTAAAATTTCTGTGTGAGGAAGGATATTTTAATTTAGTATCTGAAAATGTCCCTGATGTGTAGGCACATACTTCTTCCTTTTTATGTTGTCTTTGTAGTAGTACTGTAGCCCATACATGATTAGAAGCATCTGTTTCTAAAATGAAGGGAAAATTATCTTGGGGTAATGCAAGAGGAGGAAGAGATCTGATTTTGTCCTTGATGGCTTTGACTGCTTTTGTCATGGCTTCTGTCCATATTGCATTCTGCTTGAGCCTTTGTTGTATGACCTTTGTGTCTACTGACTGTTTTGCATAGAAATTTCTGATATAGTTTAAACATCCAAGAAACCGTGGAGTAGTCTTGATATCTGGAAACTGGTCTGGAAATTTTAACAAATTTTGCAAAACATGATCCTGTAACATGATCTTTCCCTGTGAAATGACAAGACCAAGATAGTTTATCTTGGTTTGGGCAATGACAAATTTGTCTAGTCCGAAGGACAATACTAAACCATGCTTATATACAAGATCATAGAAAGCTTCAAGATGAAGTTTATGTTCTTGGATATCTCTACTGAAAACTAATAAATCATCTATATATACAATGACAAAATTTAAATGTCTGAATATATCTTCCATTCTTTTCTGAAATTCAGACAGTGCATTCTTTAAGCCAAAGGGTAGAACTGTCCACTGATATTGTCCGTTTAGGACAACAAACGCTATTTTGAACCTGTCACTTGGAACAATTCCTATTTGCCAAAATCCACTCTTCAGATCAAATTTGCTAAAAACATTAGCTTGGGAGATTTTTGTTAGCAAGATTTCTTTGTTTGGAAGAGGATATCTGATAGAACAAAGAGCATCATTGAGAGCTTTATAATTGATGACTAACCTCTTCTTTCCGCGTTTTTGTTCTAAATGCTTGTTCACATAAAAAGTTGGGCATGCCCATGGGCTTTTTGATGGTTCAATGAGACCTCTGTCAAGCAACTGTTGAATTTCTTGTCTGCATAGCTCCTGCTCAGAAGGGCTCATGTGATTTGCTGATGCTTTTTGTGGAGTTTGTTTCATACCTTCTTTATATGGAAGTGTGATGAAATATTTTTCTCTGAACCAAAAAGCATCAGGTTGTTCTGACATGCAATTCTACTTGAGTTTCTCAAGTACTTCTTTCAAGATTTCCGGTGCATGGAAATCTGCATTTGTGATAATTTTCTGAATTTTTGTGACATCTTTGAGAGAAACTTCCATATCTTCTGATTTTTTGTCAGGATCAATTTTTATGATAAAACTGCTTTTAGTTGCAACCTGAACTTTTGAAAGCTGGACTGTGAAAGTTATACTTTTCTTATCTACAATAATTGGCATATATTTCTGCACAAAATCTTGTCCTAACAAAATATCAACACCTGCATCATAATTGTATAATGTAACATATGTTACCAGATTATTCAAAAGAATAGGAAAATCTGGAGCAACAAAATAGATCTTCATGATCTATTGGTTGACCGCTCTAAATTGGATTTGTGTTGGCTGCTAATCATAGTTGCAGGAATCGCCCCCCCCCCGGATCCTAAGCCGGAATCGCGTCCCGTACGGAAGCGTTCCGGAACCTCCAGGCGAAGCGCGATTCCGGTTTTTCTGAAGCGCGATTCCTAATTTTTGAAACGATTCCTGGAAATTGGGTTGCGTTGCCCCGGATCCGCGCTTCGGAGGGCGCTTCGGGCATCCGGAAGCGCACGCTTCGAACTGGCAGGCTCTTTGTCAAGGATTCTAATTAATATGGGATGCAGGCCGCTATAACATTGCTCGAATTATGGCAATGCTCGACACAGGAAACGATGGTCAATGGTGTGGATAGGTAATGCAAATCATCTTGCAAATTTGACATTATTGTCATCAAAACGTATGTATGTATTGAAACCTGAAACTCGTCAATGGAAAACTCCGTGAAGCTGTTGCTATATGTGTCTTCTTCAACCTTCGTGAGAATGTGTGGTCGGTCGTCGAAATGGACTGGGCACTGGAATATCCTCTGACTTCTTCTACAAGTCCTGAATAGGTAGTTTGGATCATAGTAGTGAAGTTCCAATTCGAATTTTGGTACGAAAATTCTTTAAAAACCAGTAAGGAAAGTTCTGGAGTATACATCTTATAAATACTTAATTTGTTTTTAGGAAATGGAAAAGAAAACTTATGAATAGTGTTTAAAATGTTTTAGATATTTTTAATTTAAAATAATCTAAAATACTGAAAAAAATATATATTAGAAGGGACAAATATATATAATATAAAAATTATTATTTACAATAACAAAATCTCAAAAATTAAATGTAAATATAAAAAATATGTTTGAAATAATCTCCCATGTTCAAAAATTTATCTAGTAAATATTAAATAAATTTATAAAAAACTAAAACTATTTATAAAATTTAATATCATTTATTTATATGATAACAAATAATTTTTTAAAATTGTGATCAATTAAAAATAGATTTCTATTTTCTATAATCTATTTCTATTAAAAATAGATTTCTATTAACTGAGAGGGCGCTTCGGGCCTCCGGAAGCGCCACGCTTCGGGCCCGGAAGAGACTTGTAGACTTGTGAATTTGAATTTTGAACCTTTTTGGCTTGGCGGTGACCAAGTGACATATTTTGTAAACATTATTATTTGAATTTTGGACATGACAAATGTTGAGAGTTGCTCACTTGCTAGATAAATCATAATATGCTCTATGTTTTATGTTTTATAATATGCTTAAATGTTTTATGTTTTATAATATGCTTAAAAATTTGATGTATGTTTGTAATAGCTAGAATATAGATGATTGTTGTACATACTAGTAACTACAATGGAATCATGGATGCCATATATATCTTGATTTATGCAAAAATATGCATGTTTTCATGTCTTCTACAATTAATTTGGTATTTGGGATGTTTGTTTTGAGTATAAATGCAAAAAAATATAAATATATATATATATATAGCAGACGCTTCCGCGGACGCTTCGCTTCCTAGATTTTTGGAAAATGACGCTTCCGCGCTCCGCGCTTCCGCTTCGCTCCCGCTTCGTGCAACATTGGAGCAGAGTATGATGGAATTGCTTTGTATTTGTAGTAACTGCTCATTGCACCTGTGTCGATTTGAGCATCTAGATGATAAAGTTTATACCCTGGGATTTTGATGCCAATTTGGATGACTAATATATCTCCAATTCCACTAATGTCTTTTAATTCAGATTCTTCAAATTCTTTTTATGAATCTGAGGTTTTTAGATATTCAATTTCATAATTGGGTTCAAGTGGAAGATCTACTACTTTTGTCATCATAGTGACAAACTGAGAGTTCAGTTCATCAAGCATTTGGATGTCTTGCTTAATGTCATTGGTTGTTGTGGATATTAAATTTCTGTTTTTCCTTATTCTACTCTCAACCTGACTTATTTTGCCTTCTAGAGTTCCTCTAAGAGAAGTATAATTAGGAGGTAAATCTTCTCTTTATTCAACTGGTAAAAGGGTTCTGACAGGTGGAACACTCTTTTGTAATTAATTATCCTTTTCTGAAGCCTTCTTCTTGGGACAACCAAGTTAGGAGACAATTTATCAAGTTATTGTTGAAGATGACTAATTTCATTTGAAATGTTATATCCTGAGAACATTTTACAATCTGATATGAATGTACAATCATCACGGTTATCATCATCACTGATATTTACATCTAATCTCTGAAAATGTTGTGTTAAATCTTCATCATCTGAACTGGAACTATATACTGAAAAACATTCTGCTGAAGAATCATAGTCTGAAACTAGTTCCCATTCGGCTGGATTGTATGATGAAGAAAACAAGTTGAAAAGTTTGACTTGTGTCTTTTGCTTCCTGGATGGACATTTATTAGCCCAATGGCCTCTCTGTCCGCATATAAAACATTTGCTTTTATCAGCAGTAGCAGGTTTCCTTTTCTTTCTGAAAATATACCTGGATCTTCTTTCATTTTCAGATGATGGCATAAATTGTTTCTTCTTACCTTTCCATTTGGGTTTAGAGCAGTTGCAAGTTTGAGATTTCTGCTAAGGCTTTCTTTTTGGAGTTTTATAACACCCAAATCTATATGTTTCTAAAAACAGATCACAAAGCTGAGGACTAAAGACTAACTGCTTTTTTAGATTTCTTTTGTTCTTATATGTTGCGCATTCATTTCTAAGAATGGTGAGGATATGCTGATGAAGGGCTGCCAGGGAAAGAGAATCAATAGAAATCTTTTGCTTAGCTAATTCTTGTGTAACTAGCTCTGGAATTCTTCCTGGCATAGAAGCAATATAGTGTCGCAAATATGCCACATTCTCATTGTCTGGAATCTTGTAATAAAGTCCTTGCATAATGCAATAATACTCAGTGAGTAAGTCAAGATCACACAATCTTTGACTCATGAATAACTGAGCATAATGAGACTCATCTGAAGGTATAATTCCAAGGAATTCATGCGACAGTGCTAAGAGTATGGCTTCTAAAGGATCATCTTTATTTAAGATATCCATTTGTTCTGATTTATCTAGATGCTCCCACCATAGGCGAGCATTTCCTGTTAGTGCCCAAGTGATGCTGCAATCAAGGCATAAGCCTTGTTGTTCTTATTTTCCCAAATGGTGAATTCCTTGTCTGAGGTAGGTTGTTTTGGTTCTTTGTCTCCGTCTCCAACACACACTCCTTTCCACAGCTCATTAAAAATGAGAGTGTGTTTGATTTTCCGTGACCATTCTGGATAGTTCTCCTTGCCGGTGAGAACCACTCCCACAATAGATATCAATGAATGCATTTAAAAAAAAAAAACTATGCACTGTAAAAAAAATATACTTTTGCTGCCAATATATAAAATATTTTCACTTCTGGTGTTAAAGAAAAAAACTGCACTATAATAGCAATATTCTAAAAAAAAATGCAATTCTGGTCAAGAATGCAGTTCTGGTCAAAAATGCAGTATGGAGGGAGTAGCGTACTGGAGGGAGGAGCGACAGCATGGGAGGAAGAGCAGCAAAAGCTACCTCTATCAAGTTTTGTATCGATATTTGATTAGGTTTTAATAACATCTGCAGAATATAATGGCAAGCATGCCAGTGATTACTGCTGATACAATTGCATTGACTGAGAAAAAGATGGATATGACACTAGATGAAGCAGCAAAGATGTCCAAAAAAACCAGTCAAAAGAGAAGGAAGCAACAAACTTCGAATAAGAGCCAGCGTGCAATTGCAAACAAGTAGCAATGGTGGTGGGTATTACATAGAGCAGCGACAACGCATTTATATGGATGTGCATCCTAATGAGGATAACAATGCAGAACACGAATAAAACGTTGCAGATGAGCAGAAGGAAGACAAGAACAATGCTACTTCTAGAGAGGATTCCAGTCCAGGAAAAAATCTTTATCCGCGGTCTTTCAAAGAGTACGACTATAGCTGCAAGAATGCTTCTATGGGCCAGATAGCGCACCAAGAGATGGGAGCTGCAAGGGGAGGTACACCAAGCATTACACCAAGTGTTACACCAATTATCACGCAAAGGGCAGAGAACTGAAGAATATGGTAGACTATAGGACAAATTTATGAAAAATGGCAGAAGGGAGTTACAATGGCAGACTGCAATGCCAAAAATGGAGCTGGCTTTTGAATGTTAAAGCTCATGTATGAATTCTAGGATTTTGCACAAAATCCTAGTAGGAAGTCTAACATATGAATTCTAAAGTTGTTAGATGCATTGTAGATCTATACTTGTTTAAATTTCTTCTAGGGTTTGCAATATGTTGTAGTAGGGTATGTCATACCTATGGAAGAAACATTGAAACCCTAGATGTAATGAAGGTTGTCATGTTTTCTTGATGATATAGTCTAGGGTTTATGACAAAAACCCTAGCAAGAAGTTGAAGAGTATGTGTCTCTTGTTTGTAACTAAGTTTGGGTATCTGATGTATAAAGTTGAATGCTTCCATTATTATATGATTTTGATATGGTTAACTTCATGCTTCTATAGATTTGGTTGTACTTGCTATCTAAGTAGTGCAGGTACATAATCTTCAAGATGGTGAAGATGCTCGTAAAGTAAAAGCATGATGAAGAAAGTTATAATGATCACGATAACTCTGATGAGAAGGATGGAAGCCATAAAAGATTCTCCAATATCGTAGAAAAGAAGTTGAGCCCCCTAAGTCAAGAGGGAGCTTGGGTGAAAGGAATGATTAGATCCTCCTTGGTTAAGAGGGACTGATGGATATGGTTCTCCACTTCATGTGTCATACACTAGACTAGGATTAACAACCATAAGTCTTAGTGAAGGCCATGAGTGAGAGAAGAAAATTGGAGAACGTATTTTGAGGGGCTGCTGAGATAAGAAAAGTCGGATCTATTTGTAGAACATGTTGTTGCATGTGAAGTGGGAAAGGAAGATGTATGATTAAGGAATCTTTTGTCAAGATTCGTTTGGAAATCCTACTATGATAAACTGAGAAGCAACATCAGTTGTTTGGAAGACCCCAGAGATTTGTATTTATTTACATTTGAAAGGTTGTTACTAATTGGGGTTATGTTTGTATAGGTAAATCTCTCTGAGGTTTGATAGCTTGCAGGTTACATGAGAGAGATTTGTTACCGATCTGTTTGATCAGGGAGGATTTGTTACCGATTGGAATAATTAGGAGTGTTGAGGCTTTGTGTGTAAGACACATTGCCTGGGAGGACATTTGGCCGGCACTTTGTGTTGATGTCTAGTTCCCGAAGTAGGGAGGGTGGCATTGGTCATGGAGCTCTGACCTCGGATACGCACCTAGATCCCTGGGTTGATGGTTAGCAAGTAAGCCTGATGGTACCTAGAGAGGCTGAAAGCTTTAGTCCATCTTAGTCCCACCTGGATAGATTGCCCTAGTCAGGAATCTAGTCCATGGCATTGCGGTGCCTAAACTGTTGGAGGACCTTGGATAGATTGCCTAGTCAGAAATCTAGTCCATGGCATTGCAGTGCCTAAATTCTTCATGGTTCATTTGTTCTGAGCAATTTGATCGAAAACGAACCGGTCATCAAACTGGAAAACCTTGTGGACTGAGAACCAGACCAAAACTGGAAAAATACTAGAAAATAAATAAATAAATAAAAATCGATTTACCAAAAACACATAAAATATTCATATTTAAAAAAACAGATATGTTCATGTGCATCCATATGAATCCAAACCATTTATACACAAATATGCAAAAGTTCTCATTTATATAGCAAGTAATAGTGCATATAACCAAAATAGCACTTAGTGCAAAACATCAATGAAACAAAAATGTTACAAACATCAAGAAGCATGCTCTAAAAGGCCTTTATAGTCCAAAATAACATGATAGATCATAGTATTATACTACAGCCTACAATATTACAAGCTACAACTACAACAAATCAATGATCAAATTATCAATCATCATCAAAATCACCATCCAATTCCTGATCATCCTCCTCATCCTCATTTGAAGAATGAATAGCATCCAAGTATGCAATGGGATTATGGCTTGATTCCCCTAGGCCTGAAGCTGCTACTGGTGCTTCTGATATATCTGTCTCTGCATCCTATGGAGGTGGGTCCAAGTCCAACCAAGAAATCAGCAATGTAGCAGCCCCAACAAAATAAAAATAAAAATCTTCCTCCTGCTCCAAAACCACTGAAGAAAATCCAAAGATCTCTGGAAAAAAAAAAATATATATATATATATATATATATATTTTACGTAACTCGAAAATCTTCCAACCCAACAGCTCTCCAAGACTCAAATCAACTCTTCAAATCTGCAAAAAATCTCCCTCAGAACAACCCTGCAAAAAAATATTTGAATTCTCCTCACCAAACTCAGCTCAAGAATTACAAGAGACTTGAATGAATAGCGTGAGTGAAATAGAGGGGTGGGGGTGTTTAAAAGGATTTGGGGGGGCTAGATTAGGTTAGAAATTAGGATTAGTTATTAGAAAAAATTTATTAAAAAATGATTTTTTTATTGCCCAGGTCGCACGATCATGGACCCCGCAGACCGGCGGAACCGGTCTTTTTTTATTCACACTGGTTTTGCCTTCAAACTGGTTGAACAAACCAGTTTTGTCAAAACCGGTTCTGAGATCTTCTTTATACTTGTGAATACCTCCCTAGTTAAGAGAGAGTGTTGAGATATGTAACTAGGTTCGGTCTACATAAATGTATTTGAGTCACAATGAAATGTATTTATCAAAAGAATAAAGAAAATATTTTTATTATTCTAATATGACTTATTAAAGCATGGGTTTCATGCTTAGGTCATCTTGTTTTAGGTCAAAGTCCGTCCCCATTGAGGACTTCTAGAATTTATTTTGAGTCATTAGAGTCATTGTCCATTAAAAGAGACCCTTCTTGGGCTTTCAAATTATGTAAAAGGAATTATTTTTTAGTCGAAAATGAATTTAGTCTCTTCCACACCAAGTCGACCTCAAGAAGGGTAATTCGACCTCACTGGAAGGCTATATATACAAGGCAGTTCGAATTCATTTGGAGCAATTCATTCTCTCTCACATAGTTCGATATCCTAAAGCTGGAAGCTGGGAAGTGCGAAGTTGGAAAAGAGTTGGAAGGAGGCTGGAAAGGAGTGCGAGTTTTTGGAGGAAGATAGAAGACACCAAGATCGAAATTTTGGGCCATCTCTCTCTCACTTCTGAGGAGTATCAAGGGAGATCGAAGTTTTCTTTGTCTAGTCGAAGTTGTTGTTGCTGCTACTGGGTCAAAGCTACTACTGCAAGTTGATGCTGCTAGGTCGAAGTTGCTTTTGAAGAGTTATCATCTGCAAGAAGGATTGAGGGTTGACTTGGTGTGGAGGAAGTCTTTGTCTAGGTCAAGAGTCTTGGATTATCTCGAGAAACTATTGAAGGAAGAATTGTTGATTGGATTTTCCCCTCGATAGGGTTTTTGCCCTAGCTATCCACCTACATCTATTATCCTTGTGCTATTGTTTTGATAATTACTTGATGAACTAAAAGATAAAAGAAGAACATAAAGATAAGAGAATCACAAGTAATTATCTATATAAGAAAATATTTCTCCCTTTCTGATTTTCTAACACAAGGGTCAGCCAAGTGTGGAAAAGACAAGCCACAGGTATAGCCAATAAGAGAAGGCACAAGTTCGAAGCTCGGGTAGAGGATTTGGCCACGATCAGCCAATGACCAAACTTCCAGTGGCAGCAGTGCAACAAGATCTGGCTATGATCGTAGGGACACAACGAACATGACAGTGAATCGCAACAAGGCCGCCAAGCACCAGCAGCCAGTGGAAGTTGTTGACCTAAGCTCACAGAGTAAAATCCGTGAGCGGAAGGTCGACGTGTAGTAGGTCGCGCACAGGGAAAGTTTTTAGCAAGGGACTCAATAGCCATGCCATTGGAGTTAGGGAGAGCAACCTATATAGGTTAAAGGACCAACTTATCTGAGCAACAGTAGGAAGCAAAGTCATGATAGAGAACAAGAAGCAGCCAGCTTTGAAGGTTGAACGGCTCAGAGGGAGTTAGCCTTCAGGTTCAAGAGGGGAGAAGCAGTTGGAAAATTCCTCCCAATCTGTCAAGAAGTTCTCTTGGTATGAGATGACCTTACAAGATGTTCATGAGTAAGAGGCTTCTAGGAACAAATTCACAGGGAGTGGGTATTTGAGGATGATGGCAAGGAAGTCTTCCAGCTCAGAGGGAGCACCCATGGCAAGAGATGCAGGTCTAAGATCAGAGCCAATTCCAAGTGGTAGAAGTACCTCCCTCAGTGTTCCACGGGGACTCACCCCCACCCCTAGGGGTCTAGTTTCCTCGATCCCCCGCGCTCCGGGGACTTGGGGACAAGTAGGGGACGTTTCCCCACATTCCCAAAAATGAGGAAACTCAGGGGGACATGCCAGGGAGTCGTTTCCCTTTCTTGAGGGGGCGTTTCCGAAAGGGGGACAAAGGGGGACGTGCGGGGATGTGGGGGGCAAGGGGGGACGAGAGGGGACGAGGGGGGACGTGAGGGGACGTGGGGGGGCGAGGGGGGACGAGAGGGGACGTGGGGGGACGTGGCACACGTTTATGCAAAAAAAACGATTTTAATTAACTTAACGCTAAAACTAATCTTTAATTAACAGTTAAACTAAGCGTAGGGTTTTGGAATTTAGTTGTTTCATGTTATAAAAACCACAGCGTGAACACAGAACAACACACTCGCAGCCTTCACTGAGTGCTCCGATTTCACTGTTCAGATTCCAGAACTCCTCCCTCCCTCCGGTCGAGCATTGTGCGAGCAGCACCTCCTGTCGAGCATCGTGCGAGCAGCACGTCCCGTCAAGCATCGTGCGAGCAGCACTGCGTGCAAGGAGCGGACTGCTACAGCGTAACAGGGAAGTAACAGTTCATGAGCATTTGCGTAACTGCGTTTACATCTCTACATTCACTTGATTTGATCAAGGATCGAGCTTCTTATTTTAATCGTTATACTCAAAAATTTTAGATGACCGAGACCATCAGATGCAAACAGGCTGCAGAGAGGTAATGCATTTTATTCACTTGCTCAATCCCATCCGCATGACACCGAGACCTTTTCTATAATCAACCTCAACATGTATTGGGTTGCTATGCTTCAAAGGGGATGAATATGTTTGCAAGTATTAGCTAGTCTGAAGTGCAAAAGTATGTAGCCTTAATGCCACCGAAAATTAGAGTGATCCACCTGTAATACAAAACTTAAGCCCTGATTTGGTGCTTCAGTAGAGAACAGAGAAATTCACTTCTTATTTCTGGAATTCGAGCTAACAAAAATTGAGCTCTAACTTCAGAGTTCAAGGCCGAAAGCTTGGGACAGACCTTCATCGTTCAAATGCTATTCTAGTAGACCTGTAATCAACCAAACAACAAGAATGAAGCCCTAACCCTTAAAAGATTCCTTCATTTTGCTCCTGTAGGGTGATCAAACAATTCAAATGATAATTCGTTAATATCTTCACATCTTTTTATATTTTCATCAAGATACATCACATCTCAATTTATATTCTAAGTAGGAGCAAAGGATTTCTCATATGAACGTTGGAAGGGATTTCAATTTTCATGAACGTTGGAGGTAATACTTCCTTGTGAATGAAGAAAGAACCATGACTTTAGACTCCCATGTCGCTTATCCAAATGTAATCTTGTACTGTAGGAACTTGATATCTGCTATTGAATTTTCCTGATTTAGGCTGCTGTTTTTTTTTCATTTTTTTTAATTTCTTTTTTATCATTATGTTTTGAGTGTTCACTGTGTTTTAAAAAAAATTGAAACTGTTTTTGAAATTGTTTTTGTTTATAATTTGAAACTGTTTTTGTTTATAATTAGAATTTTAAATTTATTATTTTATATGATATTAGAAATTTAGATAATGATATTCATATCAATGATCATGCTTTGCAGCGTTTCAATTCAAACCAAATTGTCATAGTGGACTCAATTAATAAATTATATTTTATATTTATAAGTTTTTAAGACCCTGACGCTCCCCCACGTTTCCTAAAAAATGGTGGGGAGCTTTTGCATAGGCCGCTCCCGCGCCCCCTCGCTTCCTCGCCCCCTCGTCCCGGAACCTTGGTGGAACATTGCCTCCCTCGCTAAGAGGGAGTGTTGATGTTTGTAGCTCGGGCAAGTACTTATGCACAGGCCTATGTGTCTAGCCATGCAAAATTCACCCACAGTCTCCTTAAGTACTTGCTCTAGTGTGAACAAGTTGCTAATGTAACTTAGCCTAAGTCTAACTTAGGAAAAAACACATATTATTATGTTGGTTTATTGAGCTAAAGAAACTTAGGAAAAGTAAAGTAAATTACTTTAGTGAATATGTTTTAATCTCAATCATTGATCTCAAGTGAGGCAAGATTTAATCTTGATCGTCAATCACTTTGGAGATTAGGGTTAGTGAAATACCTCAATGTCAAGCTATAAAAGCAAGGCTAGGGAGATGGGAAAGACACTACAATAGCACAAGATTGAGAGAGGCATCTAAGTGAGCAGTTTGTTGGGTCTATGGCTGGAGATCCAAATTTGCAAAGAAGATCAAGCACTGATCTAAGGCAGATCTGATGGATTAGATCCAGTTTTATTTTGTATTCTGTATTTCTTCAATTGGGCCATTATCCCAGGTTAGAAGCCCAAGTAAGTTTGGATTATTAATGAAAAACTTTGATTGGGAAGAATTCATGTGTCATGTTTTATGAGATTGGTTATTTTATTCTTCTGCTAACTAAGTTAAGAACCTAGTTGTGTAAGTTTTTCAGTAGATCTTGCTTCTACTAGGTTAATAATTTACTGGGTGCATAGGTTTAATGGAATTTAACAATAAAATGCTCCAAAGGGGGTGACACCTTCAAAATAGTTCCAATAAAACCTCAAACAAAGCTTACTAACCTTCAATGTATGCCTCAAATGCTTACTATCCTTCAAAGTATGCCTCAAATGAAGGCCCATGCCCATACCACAAGTCAAGGCATTCCATGAAGCATGTGAATGACTTTCCAAGTCCAAAAATGGGTCACAAAATCCCTAAAAAGCAAAGTGACGTCATAGAAGGAGGGATAATTTGGCTTGAGTGCGCAACATTCCCTTAAAAGATAGCTTGAATTGACTTGGAGGAAACTTAGGAGGCCTTAGGAACCCAACCATTTGGTTTTCTTTGCTCAACATTTGCTTGGGATGGAATTTATGATCTCCAACTAGGAAAAGTTGAATAATGAAACCTCAAATAATGCTTATTAACCTTCAAAATATGCCTCAAATGAAAGCCCATGCCCATCCACAATTCCAAGCAATTCCATGAATTAGGTAAATGGCTTTCTAAGTCCAAAAATGGGTCACAAACCCCCCCCCAAAAAAAAACAATGACATCACATATAGGAGGGATGATTTAGCTTTAGTGTGCAACGTTCCCTTGAAAGATGGCATGAATTGATTTGGAGGAAAATTAGGAGGCCCAATGACTTGCTTCCCTTGCTCAACGTTTGCTTGGGATGGACTTTATGACTTACAATGACAAGGAAAAGGTGAATGGTTCCTTCTCTTGGTCCAAACTTTGCTTGATTTTGTGATTTAAGGCTTGACTTTGCTTGCTTTTGTCTTGATTTTGGTCCATTGGAGTGACCTTCACTTGATTTAACCATTAATTTGCTCAAATTAAGTGCCACATTGTCTCTTTTGCCCCTCATGGTTGCCCCAAGAGAAGTCGGCCCCCATTCAATGAAGAAATAACGCTTGAAATCATGTTTTGAGAAGGGCATTTTGAGTTTGTTTACTTGGAGATGATTTGGCATGCTTTAAAGAGTGCAATGGACATTCTCCTTGACTTGGAGAATGTGGGATGTTGCCTTGGGGAGTGCAAATGCATCATGTATTGTGAGACTACCAAGAAGAATGATGTCCATGGCCAACGAGGTGCACATACATAGAAAAACAATCCATGTGGGCAAATGAAATATAGGTGCGATAGGATATAATGATATGGGTGTTTCCAACCTTACATAGTGCCATTGCCTTTACAAGGCCAAAACATAAGTGTTCCTATAAATCATGTGTAAAAATAGATCCAACCTCACTATCTCCAAAGCCTACCGGGGACATTAGTGTAATGAACCTTTATTTAATTTGCAAGCACTTCAAGGGTTTAATTTAGAAAATTATAACATGGAAAAATTTTAACACAATAAATCCATAAATGCACACAATTCTCACAAACAGAAAGCACCAGTAATTAATAAATGTCCAAGCCGTAGGAATGAATATTCCAACATTACTTTTATTGCAGGAATTTGTGGGAATAATTTTACATAAAATTATAGATGGAACCTGGTAGTGTGCCCTAGAGAGATTGCTTGCCAAAATGTGTTGAACCCACGTGCCCCTTTCACTAAGAAATTCAATCAGGTAAAATCGCATAGGAATATTACTTACTTGGCCACTAATTCGATCTCTTGCTCCAGCAATTTGTTGGCCTCAAGAACACTAACAATTCGGCCCCTCAAACTAAATTACCCCCGGGAAATATTGATCCCAACCTCCACAGTTGTCAACTCATCGTTTGATCTTTGGATTGGCTTACTTGCACCAAATTGAACTCGATTTCCTTCACTGGTATATTGAGGTTGCTTCCCACTGATTTGAATTGCTTGAAGATAGTACTTGGCCCAGCAGTTGTGAAGTATTCGGTCCCTGCCAAACAATGCGCACGACCCTTTTGCAAACGTCCTTGAATTCGACCCAGTTATGAATTCGACTAAAGCAATACAGGCCCTCTGAGATTGTTCTATGAGATTTAAATCAACCCCCCTGATAGATAATAAAGCGGCCCTTCTGAGACAATGGAGGAACTTCAAATTGGTTGCCCGGTAATGTTCAACTTCGCCCTGAGTGATAGAAGATCAACGTAATTTGGCCCATGCTCATACAATATTGCGGCCCTTTTGAGACAATGGATTTATCTTCAAATCGGCCACCTTATTAAATTCACTTTGGCTCGTGAGAGAGAGAGATAATCAGCTTCCTTTATGGGTACAATTTCAGCCCTCGGATATGCACTTGACTAGTAGAGCTCGGCCCCTTAATATTGGTCTTAATGCTAATTTTACCTATTTCTCGTGCTACCAATTATGCCTCTATGGAATCAATTTGCAAATTGAAGTAATTGGCTAGTGTGGCTTTGCAACCACTGAAACCAATGCCACGGCTAGGGTGTATATTTCAACACCGAAACTAGGTTTCAAACGAGAGCTTGCAAACCCTCTCAGATAGCTATTAGAACAAATTCTCAGTTAATCATCCACACTCCTCCTTCAATCTCTTCTCCTCTTTTAATAATGACTTCCTCCTTTGAAAACTATGGGTAATACCATGGGCAATACCATGGATCACTTTATTTCAAAAAGCGACTTTCTCTCCTTTTATTTATTTATTATTTATTTTATTATGATAACCCATTTATTTTTCTTGTCAATAGTCCATGGGATCTATTGCTGCCTCAATCCACACCTAGGATTATTGTGGAGAAAATATTTAACTCCACTTGGTGTGGCCTTGGGGGCAAGTCTCGAGTTGCGATTGTCACTCAATTCTCAACTCCTTCATCTAGGCTCACTCCTAGTTGAAGCCAAGTGGGGTGGACCCTACAAGAAAAACTGAGGCTTAACTAATTAGGTTAAGTTCTAGGATTTAGTGAAAGATGACCAAGATACGATTCATTATATAGAACAATAAAAAAATGTAAGCATATTCATGGGTTTAGCGAACATATACCTGCACAAGTATAGAAATTGAAAGATGAAACAAAGAGACCAGTGCCAAATTACAAGTGCTTGCTAGATAAATGATCCAAGTAAAGATGGTAACTGTGAAAAGCAGTGCTTGATAAGAAATGCTTAAAATAAATATGCCATAAAAGTTAATTCCTTTAAAAGTGAAAGTGGAAAGTAAGATACTAGCAAGTACGATGAATTGAAAATACTTGAAAATGTAATAAAATGCTCAACAAAGAAAATTTGAAATGATGATGATTGCTCAAAATGAATAAGTCTTTGCCAAATAAGAGAGCCAATAAAGCATAAATCCAAGTACCAACCCTGCTTTGTAATGTAATGAATTAATCTTGGTAAATTTTAAATTAAGTTAGTAAGTTAGTCTTAGGATATAGAGCAAGTTCCAAAGCAAGGTTGCTTGGAAGTGGGAGCAGAGGCAGGGAGCAACAATTTTCACAAGCTTCCAGGTCGAGAGCGATTTTGGGAGTGTTTTTATATAATATATATTTTGATGCATATATGTCAACAAAAGCATGAAGAATGGTGAATCAGTTATAAAAAGCATAAAAATATGGATTAAACCATATAACATCAATCATCTAGTAGTTATAATATTCATCAACCACGGGTCCACAAGTTACAACATCTTGATTCTCATCATGTTGGGTGTGGAGCTTGATTATCTTCCTGATTCATAAATCTTGTTTTGGTCACGTTTGGATCTTACTCCCTAACGGGGGGTGTGGGGTTGCCCCCCACTACCGTTGCAGGTGACTCCACGGTGTTGAGAAATCTATAGGGCAATAGATAGGATGATTTCTCCTTCCTTGATAACTGCTTGTGATATCTTTTTATTTTTTCTTACTTACTAGCTTCTTTACTTATTATTATGTTTGAATATCATCAAACAACGACCAAAACAAGAAGAAAAATAGTACATAGGAACACAAAATGTTGGTTGCAAGTCAGGACCAAAACCTCTCCACTTGATAGGAAAACCCACAAATTTCTTCTCTTCTTATAGATTCTTCAATTGACGAATTCCAAGATCTCTAGACCAAGACCAATACCCTCCAAGTCCAAGTCCAACCTTTCCATATGATGTGCTTCCTTTGTCCAAGTAAAACCCAGTCAAATTTCTTCCAACAACACAACTTTGCCCCCAGCTTTAGAATTTCGACCTCTACTGTAGGTCTGAAATTTTCGACCCTCCCAGCAACAGTTGCTGCCACACGTGTGAGCTTATTTTGGCCTCCCAAGGCTTCTTCAGACCTTCGCTTGGCTTTCTCCTTCTTCTAGTGCTTGAGGATGACCTAATGTGACCTTCGTTGACCTTCTTTCTCTTCTTTCTTCAAGATCGAACCAGCAGCAGAAAAACCCTAGTCCAGCAGCAAAAACCCTAGCCTTCCTTTGCACATGTGAGAGAGAAATAGCCCAGAAACAAGTCTTCTTTGTCCTCTTCCTTCTTCGTTGCCTTCTTGCTCTTCTTCTTCACTTGGATGAGTGAGTGAATGAATGTCTTCCAAGGAGGTCGAGTTCCCTCCTTTATATAGGCTTCTAAAGGTGGACATGGCTCCTCAAAATAGGTCGACTTCCCAGCTGCCAAGTTGACTTGGCCTTGAAGGGTATTTTGACACTTTTAATGACAAAAATAATTTTCTTTACAATTTACAATGTGCCCGAAGGGGTCTTCAACATATGACAATGACTCTTTTGACTTCTTGACCTAGGACAAATCCTAGAAGCACATAATGGGTGCTTGACCTCTAAAATAAAAGACCTTAAGCATGACACCCATGCTCCAAAAATAATAATGATAGTTTTCTTTTATTTTACAATATACAAGAATCAAAAGTACATTTCATATTTATGAAGACCGAACCTAGTTACACATTTTTCAACACGTGGGGAGGCAGCAATAGCCTTTGAGCCTCCCCCCCCCCCCCGGTAGGTGTTTGGGGGCAATGCCCCCGAAAGAAAAATTTGAGAAAATTGCCTTCTACAATATTGTAATTTTGTAGTCAATTTGGACCGTTCATTAGGTGGATGATCTGACGGTAGAAGTTATGTTAATTTAGGGGTTTTTGCCCTAGAAGGAAACCCTATGTTTGTATGAGGGAACTGTATTGTGGCTGGGTATTATTCTATATCTATTCCTATCTTCTGCTAGCACTTGATCACAAGTTTTGACTCATGCAGTCTTATTTTCATCACATGGCATAATCTTGTAGAGATGCTTTCTTACACAAGTATATGAATCAGTGAAGGTTGTTTTACAATGGGAGTGTGTAAAATTTATTATTCCAACCCTTTTCCTTCTCACTAGCTTTGTCACATACTTTTACAAGGTTGTTGAACAATAGAGCAGAAAAAAAATTACGAAGAAAAGCTAGGGAGCAAAAAAAAATTGCAGGAGTGCGCTCCTGAAAATTGCTCCCAAATGGGAGCGATTCGGGAGCGTGCTCTGAGGGTCTCTCCCTAAGCACTTCCATTCAGAGCGTGCTTTGGGGATGGGAGCGACGGGGGCAAGGGGCACTCCCTCGCAGCACTGTTCCAAAGTAACTCCCTTCCCTAGACATTACCCTCGCCTGGGCATGGATCTCAAAATAAGAAGACAATAGGGGATGGAGCGTCCCTAATTACTACTTCAACCAACCTAAGTTAGAGGTAAATTGTGATTGCAAGAATTGACAAGTTACAAATGAGAGATTGCTTGCAAAAGTAGAAAATGCTTGAAAAGCAAAGGCAAAGCAACCCAACTAGAGATTAATGGAATGAGATATGCATAAAAGTGAATCCACAAGATAAACCAATTGCATGGAAACAAAAGTTGCACAAAGAAATTGCATGTAAAATGGAATTGGCAAGTCAAGGAAACTAGAAATAAAATTGCATAACTAAAGAGATTGCATAGCAAGTAAAAACTAAATGCATGAAAAACAACTTAAAAAGGAGGTTAGATGTCTTAGCTCATGGATCTATTCTACTCTAGTTAAGTAAATCAATACAAGAATAGAACCACTCAAGCAACACAAGGGTCTTCCCCAAATGGGGAAAGGGATGCCTAGAGAGAAAACCCCCTAACTCCTAGAACAAAATTTTCCTTTTATCAGATTAGATCCCTCTACTTAAAGTGAGGGATAAAGAGTGTTGTTGGAAAGAGCTTACAAATGAGTCCCTCAAAAGGGGAATGTTGCTCTTTTCCAAATGTTATAAGCTAGAAAATAGTTACAACATGAATGCTACAAGTGATCACCTCTTGAAGAGGAATAGCAAGTATTAGAAAACCAAATTTACAGTAAGTCTCCTAAAACTCCCTTATAGCAAATGGGAGATATAAAATGTTACAAAAAAAGAGAATCCTTGAAGGATTTTATAATGGAGAAAGAGATTCAAAGAGGAGAATAATGGTGGAGATTTGGTGACCTTTCCAAGTGTGTATGGTAGGTGCCCAAAGGAAAAATCTATCACTGTCTCTTCCTTGTAAAAATCTGCCCAAAAGGATAGTCCAACTGTCTACAAATTATGGCCCCAAGGCCACACCAAGTGGACTTAAAGATTTTCTCCATGATAATCCCAGGTGTGGATTAAGGCAACAACATTTTTTTCATGGTTTTAATGAGCATGTACATTAACAAGTATAGAAATTGCAAGATGAAACAAAGAGACGAGTGCCAAATTACAAGTGCTTGCTAGACAAATGATGCAAGTAAAGATGATAACTTTGGAAAGCAATGTTTGGAAAGAAATGCTTAAAATAAATATGCCATAAAAGATAATGCCTTTAAAAGTGAAAGTGGCAAATGAGATACTATCAAGTACAATGAATTGAAAATACTTGAAAATGTAAATAAATGCTCAACAAAGGATACTTGAAATGATGATGATTGCTCAAAATAAATAAGACTTAATTAGTTGAGCCTTATATAACTTGTAGGGCCCAAAACCTTGGCTTCACTAAGAGTAAGCTTAGACAGAGGAGTTAAGAATTAAGCGACAACCTCAACTCGAGACTTGCCCCGAAGGCCACACCAAGTGGAGTTAAAGATTTTCTCCATGATAATCCAAGGTCCAGATTAAGGCGGCAACAAGATCTAGATAGGCTATGACTCCATCTCTTTTGTTACTAATGATCAAAAGGGGACATTACAATCCTCCCTTCCTGAGTTTTCTTGTCCTCAAGCAACTGCATCACCTGCTCTCCTTCCCACGTAGCATCTTCTACCAGCATGCCTTTCCATCGAATCAAATATTCTCGGATTATCCTGTGCCTTAACGTTTTCTCCCTTATGCCCATGACTTCTTCTGGAATTAGAATTAGTTGTCCCTCCTACTCCAATGGCGGTAGCTCCTTTGTTGCCTCAACTTGTTGTCCAAGTACCTGCTTAAGACAAGATACATGGAAAACATTGTGGATCTTGCTATCTTTAGGAAAGTATAATTCAAAAACCACCTCCTCGACTCTCTTAACCACCCTCGTAGGGCTCATAGAAGCATACTTCAATTTCTCAAAACTGCTCTTCTTCAAGGTTGATTCTTTGTACGGCTGGAGCCTTAAGAAATATAACGTATCCTTGCTAAAAATTGCACTCCACCCTATGGCAATCTGCATTCATCTTTTGCTAGTTTTGAGCTACCTAGAGATATTCTTTGAAGAGTCTAAGAAGATCATGACTCTCCTGCAACCAATCCTTGGCCAAGGCTTCCTTGCTATCTCCCAAAACCATCTCTAGAAATGTGGGAGCATCGTACTAATACAATGCTTTAAATGGAGTCATCCTAATATACATATGATAGGTAGTGTTATAGCAATATTCCCCCAAATGCAACCACTTGATCCAGGACCTTTGTTGCCCTGCCACATAATTCCTTAAATATCCTTCCACCCATTTATTAACGATCTCTATCCGGCCATCTGTCTATGGGTGATAACTGGTGCTCAGGGTTAGCTCCATACCTGTCATTTTGAAAAGATCCTGCCAAAACACACTAAAAAATCTGTTATCTTGATCGGTGACAATGTGCTTCGGAATTCCATGCAATTTGAAGACCTCCTGAAAAAATGTCTTTGTCACCTATGCTACTAAATAGTTGGATGTTATGGCATAAAATGGGTGAATTTTGTCAATCAATCAATTGCCACGAAGATGCAGTCTCTCCCTTGTGTTGAAGTCAATGGAAGCATCATAACCCTAGAAAAAATAAGTCTACAAACAAGTATTGAGATCATCATCAAGAGGGAGAAGGCCAAAACTCTACATCTACTCAAGTTAAAGTGTTTTGAAGACTATTGATCCAAAGGAAGCTAGATCAAAAGGCGGTGTCATCTCACTCTCTGTGGGATCAAGGATCATTCTTAAAGAAAACTACCTTCATCAAGCAGATGTTTTCTATCCTCTATATCATCATCAACATCAAGGAAGCCGCAAGAAGGAGAATCCTATCAAGTAAGTATATTTATGTCCACATCTGAATCTATCAAAATGTCTTTTTGCAAGGAAAGCAACAAATTGGTTGGGGCTTCAAATTATCTTGCATGAAAGAAAATGACAGATCTGAATCTCATTGAAAATGAGGTTATGGAACATGTCAAAGGTTCTATCACTAAACCAAAAAAGGAAAATGCTCAAGCTCTTGCCAAGTATATGAAAGGGGAAGTTAGGGCTTGTTGACCACTCCATGTCAACTACCCTATAGCAGTACACCCATTTTTTCGCAAAAGGGATTTCATCATGTTCCAGTGTTTAGATCATCCAAGATTCATCATTAGTCGATAGTTTGTCAATTTTGTAAACCCATTTTGCATGTTTGTAATGTAAATGATCTTAGTAAGACCATAATGTATGTAACAACCTAGGAAAACTATTCTTTTGATAACGATTTTCATCCTAAGAGGTTTTTTGTCTCACCGATTCATCTGTGTTTCTAGACAAATGATTGGCAAAGTTTTTCCCTCCAACCTCACCCCAAAGCTAAGGTGGATTTTGTCGTCAAGATCTTAGGTAAGTCCTAGTGTTCTAGTTGAGTCTTTTGTAAAGTGATTTGGGAATAATTTTAGCTAATTGGCTAAATTATTTTATTACAAATCACTTGGTCTACTAGATCATATTTGAGTCGCAGAATTGGGTAAATAATTGAGGGTCTATAACGAATGGGTGTTCCCCCTTCATGGGTTAAATGTAATTATCTTATGTAAATAATATTTTAGCCATGATGCTAAAATATTAGAGGGTTGGAAAAAATAATTAATCCCCTCATGTGTCAATTAATTAAATTTTCTGACAAAAATAAATTAAAAATCATAAGCCAAAAATTTAATTAATTAGAGTCAAAATTAAGTCTTAGGAAAAATAAATTCTCCAAAATAAAAAAATTCGTAGATTCTAGAGAAATTATTTTTTGGTCCCCCGCCAAGGGAATATTGAAAATTTCAAGAAATTTTGGACCCTTGGGCCTTGGTGGATAAGTCAAAGTCATTTTTTTTAGAAAATTAGCTCAAAATAATTAATTTTGAGCTAATTAAAAAGGAATTAAAAGATAAATTCGACAATTTCTCAAAAAATAAATATTTCGACAGTGGAGATAAAGATAATTAAAAATTTATCAACAGTTGAGATTATTTTGACGGGATCAAGCCAACTAGCCATTTGGAGAATTTTTCTATAAATTAGAGGTCATTTGTCTGACAAATCATCCGATCATTGAGTCGTGTACTTACTCTTGAAGTTCTCTTGTAATCTTTTCTGAAATAATAATAATGCAAAGTCTTTGGGGTTTATATTGATGGTGGTGTTCCTCTCCTACATCTTATGGTAATATTGTTTTTAATATTCTGCTAAATATTATTTTTTATAAATTGTTGGTTAATAGCCTTTGAAGAATAATCTATTGCACAGGTATCTTGCATAGTTTATTGGGTTTAAAATAGCGTTTTAATTTAATAGAGTTAGCAGGTATCTCTAATTCTTGAAAAATTATATTGTTATTTTACTTCTCTATTATTTTGACAGTGTAATCCAAAGTGTGCAAAAATCATTTGGATTTAAAAATTTGGGCGTTTGGAGAAGCCCTTAACTAGACCAGCTGATTCCCAAGGCATAAAATCTGAAGAGCTTTCCTGTTCTAAATTCCTAGACTTATCTTACAATTTTCCTTTTGCAGGGTCTTTGGAGCTAGTACCTCATTTTTTTTAAATTAATCATCTTTTATAAATTGTGCTAAATAGATAGATCTTGCCAGGAAGAGTTTATATCTATAGATCTGGCAGCGGAGTTGGATTCATACTCCTCAGATCTGGGAGATATGTAAATTAATTGTATAGATCTGAAGCTTTTGTAGAATATTTTAAAATTCTAACATCTGCGTCTTGGGGTTTTAGTTCTATTTTGTATATATTGGGTCTTGGGTATTTTGTTTTTCACTTGTTCATGTGTAGATCTGAGATTTTTCAAAGAGATTTGGGAGTTTTGAAACAGATTTAGGCCCTGGAGAGCAAGATATTGTCTTAAACTTTTGTTTGCAACGCTGAATAACAAGATCATTCAGTAAAACTTCAGATCTGGTGTTTCATAAATTTATGAAATCGATTGAAGGGAAAATACATAAATTTGGAGTAAATTTTTTGGGAAAGAAGTTCTAAGTTTTAGATTTAAATTTTTTTTTGGATGACAGCCCCAAACCCTCTCGGTTCCTCGTCCACAGCCTTAACGCTGCTCACAGCAGCCTATTTCCCCATCTTCGCTGCCTCTTCCTCCCATTCATAGCTCCCTCTTCGCTGCCTTATCTTCCTCCACTCAGCCTATCTCCTCTTCATTGTTCCTTATCCTTTAACGCAGCCTTTGGACTGTCCCTTTTTGTTGCCTCTTGCAGCCCTATTTTGAGCCTTAAAGCAGCTATTTTCTGAGTTATCAATTCTGTGACAGCAGGCGCTAAAAGGCACCATTTCAATAATCTTGAGCCACTGTCACTAAAATTTTATTTTGGGCCTCACTGTGGTAAAAATTTCAAGAAATTTTTCTGAGTTGGATAAAGTTTTTGCCAAGCAAATCTGAAGTGAAAGGAGAAGTTAAAAATTCTGAGTTGATACATTCTGAAGAGAAGAGTGGACAAAGATTGGTGTTTTCAGCTCTGCTCATCACTGGAAGATTTTGACAAATTGCTTGAAAGGCCTAGGGCCTCAGGTTTCATTCTCTAAACCTCTGATTTTTTCACTGTCTATGCATTAAGCTAATAACTTTAAAACATTGAACTTAAATAAATAATTGGTGGTCATCTTATCTATTTGGGCTTTCGTTCCCTTACATGCATTAATGACTGTTTCTCTAGCTGCTGTTAGCATTCCACATTAAGAGAATTATAAATAAATAAAAACAAAAAAAAAAATTAGGACTGTTTTGGCACTAAAGTAGTTCACTGGAAAATAACTAGTTGGCTGTTGTCCTAAAGTTATTCACTGGGTCTTTCAAAAATCTGAATATATTGCTGGCTTTAAATGCTCTTATTTGGTTGTTAGCATTGGTATCTTGCTGAATATTTGATATAATAGCCTTAGCATTACTCTCGTCTCATTTCTGATACACCTTATTGAAAGATAATTTCTTATTTGCATTTAGAGTCTAAAGGGATTTGCCAAGTTTTACACTCAATTGGGTTACAATCTTGAGTGAATATTAGGCTCCTTTACTTGAAATCACTGACATATTTTGGGAGTATCTAATTGAGCATCGATAAGTATCATTGATAATCTCAAGCATTGGCATCTTGTGTTAGAATATTTTAAGAGCATTTACATAACCTATTGCTTCGTTTGAGATAATTGTCATGAGCAAATAATTTTATGATTGAGTAATTGTTGGTCCTCTAGCTCTCTTTTGCCATTTGGTTAAAGCATTATGGATCTTGGTTAATCATTAATCCACATTTGGCATCTGTAGATTAGTGAACACAATTGTTAAAATTATTGGGTAAAAGTATTTGCAATTATCTCATTGATTAAATATCCAAGCAAGCAAATATTTTAATGTTCATGGTTCTATGATTCTTGTGTAGTGCTCAATTGGAAGAGCATTAGATCCATCTAAGTTCTCTTGAGTCATATCTCTCATATTGGTAATTTCCTAAGAGATTAATTAAGTAAATTCCATCTTCATTACATTTTGTTAGCACATTGGCAATTTAATTTCTTGAAGTATATTTACTGTCTCTCCTGAAGCAATTGCAATTGTCATCTTGCATCTAATCTTGCAAGATATTGTATTGTGAGCTCAACTCATAATTGCAAGATATTGTATTGTGAATATCATAATTACTTGTAAATTGCTCTCAGATTGTTAACTGCTCATATCTCTGATTGTCTTGATCCTTTCTAATATTTCCTTGCAGCATTACTTACCTTATAGCTTGAAGTATTATTGTGCAAGTTCTTAATTTATTTGAGCATTGGTTATTAAGGCACTGGTCTCTTATTTTCCATCAAAAGTGTTGTTTGGATCTAATTGAACATATTTATCTTAGATTGCTCAATTTAATAGCCTAACTTGCCATCGAATCTTAATTCAAGTTATTTAGGGAAGTGATTTCTTTGCCTCCTTGTCTCCTAGAACTTGTTGTTCCAACAAGGTTTCCCTTTCCATCTACCCTTAAGGACTACCCCACTTAGCTTGTCTAGGAGAGATCTAGAACGAAGTGAGGAGGGATTAGGGTGACAGCCCCTACTCTGAGAATTGGACCTTAGGTATACACTTTGGGTGACAACAAGGCTCAAAGGATTATCATAGAATAAATCAAGGATCCCCTCATCCCATATGTATCTAAACTTGAAACTTCAAAAGAAATATATGACAAACTAGTAGAGATGTATTCCGTAAGCACTATTGGAGAAGTCATCTCATTAAGGCAAGAACTCTACAAGCTGAAGATGTCAAGGGAAGATGGAATGGCCGCATACTTTATGAAGATATCTAGATTCCGGATCAACTACAAGATCTGGGAGAAATCATGTCTGACAAAGAAATGACTACAGTTGTATTAAATGCACTGCCATAGGAGTGGGGTAACTTTACTTCATTATTTATGGAAAGAAAGAAGCAACTCCATTCCAGGATCTATGGTAACTATGTAAGATTGAAGAATCTAGACTAAAGGCCAAATTTGATGTGGGAGCAGGTGAGCAAAATCAAGCTTATGCTACAATGACAAAAAGAAAGGGACAATTTGGAAAGTTTGGTCCTCAGAAAAAGAAGAAGAACATGGCTAAAATACAATGCTATGGGTGTCAAGAATATGGGCACTATAGGAGAGATTGTCCTAAGCTCAAGAAGGACAATAACAAAAGAGGAAGAGAAGAAGCCCACATCACCAAGGAAGTGGAGGAAGCTAAAAAGAAGAAATCCAAGAAGGAGGAAGTAATAGATCTCCACTATTGAGATAGTCTTCTTCACATAAGCTCTTTCAAGTTCCTAAGTCTTCTAGGATATGGCTATCAGGATTCACTAAGTAAAATAATGGGATGGATCAAGGCATCATAGAAGCATTGAAAGCAAGAGCTCGAGACATCATCATAGAGAAGCATGAAAGATGGTTAGAATCTATGGAAGTCAAGTATATAGTTCTTGGGAATCTCATTGGAAACATAAGTGGCAAGGTCATCTAGTTCAAGGTTCATCATACATCTGTCAAAAGGAAACATCTGTTGATGGGGATATTTTAGATCCTCAAGATTCTTTGAAGGAAACTTCATTGAAAGGTTCGCAGATCATGAGGGGAAGCAAGTGTCTCATCAAGAATTTCAAACTTATGGAATTCATGGGATGATGGTATGATGACATAAAAGTGAAGCAGATCAAGGGATTGAACCTCTTTCAATCAAGGAATTTGTTGCAAGAAGTCTAGATGACCCAAAGGAAAAATGAGGTGTGTGCTTACTTTTGATATTGTGGAAGTCATGTCATATGGTTGCAGATATCATGCTCTATCCTAAGAGCGTTGTTGTCGCGCAGATTGACACGACAACGCTCAGACCGGGGGTTGTCACTCTGATCCCCGATCCCTCCATTTAAGCCTGTCTCCCGCGGCTAAGGGGGGTAGACCCTGTGAGATGATGAGACCAACTGTCGACCAGTTGGTTGGGAGACACGAGATACGATATAAAAGCACTCGATGGATTTGATTAATTTAGCAGACCAGTGCCTTAAGAGATTGTTATTAAAACGATTACTTGTTAGATGATGTAGAAACATAAACCGTGAAGAGCAATCATTTATCATCAGCTAAATCACAATGCTCTTAGAATGACCAAAACGATATCCAGCAATTGAGAATTTTCAAAAAAATGAATGCTTTAAACCACCACGAATCATAAACCATTAACCAGATATCAATTTCGCATCTCGACTTGAAAATTTAGATCTCAGCATGAAAGATATGACAAATTCCTCGAAAATAACTGGATCTAAAAAAAAACTTCCACAATATTTATATATATATAGATATATTTTATAATGAAAATTCTAAATCTAAACTATATGTAAAAAAAATTAAACTAAACCAAAATTAAAATAAATAAATCCCTTTTTTATTTTTTATTTTTTAATTTTTAATAAAAGAAAAACTAAAACTAAATTAAAATCTAAATAAAATAAATCTTAAACTAAACAAAAAAAATAAAAATAAAAATAAATTTAAAATCTAGTTAAAATCTATGAATCAAACTATGCAAATATATACATTCATAAACCTAAAACAAGAATCCTAAGAAATAAATTAAATTCTAATTTAAAAATTAACAAAACTCTAAATTCAAAACTACGCTAAAGGATTAACTATATTAAAACTAAGAAATAACTATACGAATGCCCCAAAAAAAATCACGCAACTACACGACACAATCTACCTGCGAATTTCCGAATGGCGAAATGGAGCACGTAACTTCCACAAGACACGATGACAGACGGCAATCAATTTTATGAGAGAAACTTACCTGGGCCGAGGGTGAAGCTGAACGTTTACCACGCGTGCCCACAGAAACTCGCCCTGATCGTATGAAACCCAAAGGATTTTTCTACGCAGAACCGTTAGAGGGACACGCTGTCTGCGGAATAAAAAAAAAATTGTGTATTGAAGCCGCTGGCCGTCGAAGAGATTTCTCGGATGAGCTTTAATGTCTCAGTAGCTTGCTGCGTCTGCGTGCATACTAATTTTGATGCCTGAAAACCGATTTCAATTGAGCTTTACCTGATGCGTTTGCAGGTGCATGTGAGCTGGGTGCAAACGTTTCCTTTTTATGGCGCACAGGCATATGAAATAATGAAACTGTGTGAGAGTTGAAAGATCGAAAAGATATACGCAGGTAAAAAATGGGTATGCAGGCTGGCCTGTATAGAACGTAAGCAGTTTCGTAACAGTGGATGGAGTTTCTGGTTGTGGTGATTTAATTATGGCTTTGCAGTTTCAGAAGAGCTTGTTGCGGATAACGTGAAGGGCAACCAGTGAAATGAGAGCAATAAGGAAGCATGGGAGAGTAGGATCTATGTGCAGACAACCTGCTTAGATTGCATTATGAAACTCTGAGATTTTTTTTAGAACTCACACCTGTAACCTGTCCAAGGAAAAGAGAATCTAAAATGATGTATGCCAGAAATTAAACTAAAAATCCTAAACCCTAATGAAAACTGCATAAAATAAATTTGAAACCCTAGAACAGCTAATTGATTAATGTACAGATTTGGCCCCTTAACAGCCAGATTCAGCAATAAGCACGGAAATATTTCAAAGAAACAGAAATTTTAGGTTTTCACTGTGAAGAACTTCAGAAAATCCCTCATGCAAATTAGAAAAATAAACCGAATGATAGACCCAGGATCAAATCCAACTGGGCTCAGCAAAAAATGCTTGCGGGAGTTGGCTGGTTCAGCCGAGAACTTCCCCTAACGCCCACAATCTTCCTTCAGAAAATGTTTTCTGCACAGCTCAAGACAACCATCAGTAAAGAGGGCAAAAATGCTGCTAGATCTCAAAAAGTAATGGAGATACCTGCCATTACTTCAGAAACCCTAACAGCACCCAAACCCCAGCAAGTGAACAAGATACCTGTGCTCACAATACTCTACAAAAAGCTATTATTAACGGCTGAAAATAACATATGCAGAAAATTAAACAATCTCACAGCATTTCAAGAGAGTAACACCAGCAAGATATGGACCCCAAAGTCTTCTTTTATTAACCAGAAACAGATTTACAAGAGAGCTTCTTCAGTATCAGACTCACAGATCGAATGATCTGAAAAGACCCCTAGCACCCTATTTAAAGGAAATGATCCCAACGGCTAGTTCGAGTGATCCATGTAGAAATGATCTCGACCGTTGATGAGGATCAAGACATCTCTTGATCTCATCCGTCGATTTATTCACTTAAAATATTATTATTTTATTAGTTAGGGTTTTATTATTTTTTTAATTTTTTATTTATTTCATTTTTTTAATTTTTATTTATTTTATTATTTTTTATTATTTTTATTCATTTTTTAATTTCTTAATTCATTTTAAAATGGATCATCGAACTAAGCCTTCGGAAACATCACCTAGGACCTAGGACTTAAGACTCATGAGGGGATTTAAAACATTTTTTCGACCCTTACGACACATTACATCATGACTTTTACAATTTACATCTTAAGGGAAAAAACCCCTTTAACACAGACCCTCACAAATCTCCCAGTTCTGCGACACAACTATAATCTAGCAGATCAACACACTAGAATTCTCCTAAAATTCCAATGACAAAATCCATCCCGGCTTTGGGGTCAGGTTTGAAGGAAAACTCTGCCGATCCATGGATCGGTGAGACAAAAAACCTTCCGGGACGTAGATTACCACTAGAAAGTTAGGTCCACTTAGGCAATTCACATACACGACTCATATCTGCTAAGATTATTTACAATTAATACATGCAGACTGGGTTTACAATTAGATTGATCAAGCTGCTGATGACTGTTGGATGGCACGGACACGCTGATCAGGTGCTGCCCTTTTCTTGCAAAGAAAAAGGGGGTGCACTGCATGGGTAGTTGACCGGTAGAGGTCAACATCTGGCTCTACTTGGGGACACGTTGCTGCTTGCAGGAATGTGAGAATCCAGAATCTGCATCCATACAACACAAAAATAAGTAGCGTCCATCCAAAATCATCATATACATTAAGCACAATAAAGATAAAAGCTCTTCATTTATTAACTATCTAAAGCAGAAACGAAAATGCGGAAAAAACAAGGAGTAGGGTTAGAAATACGATACAAAGGATGCCCTACGGCATCAGATGTGTTCAATATAGTGCATACTGAGCATTTGCCTGCTTTCAGGCAAATCTGTCGGCTGCTTGTCGGATGTGCCACGTCCAATTTTGCATATGGTAGGACTCTTTCCTATCCGAAAATCAAGCTGCTCACGGTCGTCTGATGCATCAAATCTTCTTCTTATTTTCTTTCTCTTACGTTTTTTCTTTCTGGCAGGTTGAATTACTGATGACCTGGAACTTTCTGTTTCAAAACTATCAGATGAAGTATGCATGATATGTCTTTCTTTAGCCCGCATCTAATCTTTATCATTCTTAAGTCTATCCGGATCACCTTCAATTAACCATCTTTCAATCGAATCAATAACCTCCTCATAATAAGATGGAGCTTGTTGCAGCAAATGAGAAGGCTCCTGATCTGTTGATGTTACCTGGTTTCTTTCATCTTCCAATTGCTGAAACCTTTGAACCTGTATTCTAATGGCATCCATCTGTCTAGAGTGTTCAACCTTTATATCACCGATTTGTCTGGCATGATGTTCTTCCATGTCTTTTATCATTTTATTGTTCTTTTCCTTTATGTCCATCAAGTAATGCTGCATGAAATTTATTTCTTCTTTATGATTCGCTTGCATGTCAGCCAACTGATTATTATGATTGAACATCATGATAGTCATTTCCTCTTCCATAGTTAGTAACTTGTTTTGCATAGAGTCAATTTCCCTATCATGATCAGCTTTCATGGTCACCATATTTTCCTCTAAGACTGACATCCTGCTATGCATGTTTCCAATTTCTGTTTCATATTTAGTTTTCATGGCCTCAATTTCTTTAGCACGCTGATTTTGCGTGACCTCAATCTCCCTATTACGTTTTTCCAGGTGGGTGCATAAAGTTTTCACATCATTGACATAATTAGTTTGATTGATTTCCATATTTCTCACCAGCATCATTAAATCTCGTAAAATTTGTTTTTGCTCTTCCCTTTCATTGTCATTTGTCCCTGATTTTTCACTATCATGAACTTGATCTGCAATATTTCCGATGGATGACACATTCTGACATGATGAATCGTCTTGGGATCTTTCAGCTGGACCTCTTATCAAATTACTTTCATTCTGTTGCACAATTTTAGAGGCAGAAGGCAAGCTGTTTGGATAACCATATCTATTTTTAAAAGCATCGACAATGTCTTCTAAAGAAGTGAAAGATTCCTTTGGAAAATTGTTAAACCAATTCAAAGCATCATCTTCTAAAGAAAGGACAAATAGACGCATTTTGATATCTTCATGATTAAACTGAGGGGATCTACGGTATATGATCATGATGCGAGTAAACAAGACTAGATGCCTTCTAACAGCGATTGGATCACCACCCGAGAAAATAGGTAACTTAGGAATGGCATCTTCCGGAAAATCATGGAGACGTTTAGTAAAACGACATGGCTTAAATGAATAATCCATGATGAATGATAAGGGATTAAAAGGATGATAGAACTAGATATCTGCTCAAGAAAATCAAGAGATGAAAACAGTGGAGTCGCCACCCAAACAAGAAACAAACCGAAGAGATGCTACTGATATGGCGAAAAATAAAGCAATAAAAGATCCAAATGATAACCCAAAAGGTTGAATTTGCCAGCTCAAAATCAAAGATGAGAAAGATGAGAAGGTGAAAGTCGATGAAACCTCCAGGAACAGAAAAACTCTGTCCCCGACAACGGCGCCAAAAAATGTTGGCGTTGCCGGGCCAGATGAAGAGATAAGAAATGAGAAAAATGATTTGTCGTTTAAAACACCGAGAAAAAGTATCCCCGGCAACGGCGCCAAAAAATGTTGGCGTTGCCGGGCCAGATGAAAAGATAAAAATGAGAAGGAAGATTGTCGTTGAAACGCCGAGAAAACAATATTCCTCGGCAACGGCGCCAAAAAATGTTGTCGCGCAGATTGACACGACAACGCTCAGACCGGGGGCTGTCACTCTGATCCCCGATCCCTCCGTTTAAGCATGTCTCCCGCGGCTAAGGGGGGTAGACCCTGTGAGATGATGAAGACCAACTGTCGACCAGTTGGTTGGGAGACACGAGATACGATGTAAAAAGCACTCGATGGATTTGATTAACTTAGCAGACCAGTGCCTTAAGAGATTGTTATTAAAACGATTATTAGTTAGATGATATAGAAACATAAAACGTGAACAGCAATCATTTGTCATCAAAAGGAATCAGCTAAATCACAATGCTCTTAGAATGACAAAAACGATATCCAGCAATTGAAAATTTAGAAAAGATGAATGCTTTAAACCACCATGAGAATCATTAACCAGATATCATATTCGTATCTCGACTTGAAAATTTAGATCTCAGCATGAAAGATATGACAAATTCCTCGAAAATAACTGGATCTAAAAAACTTCCACAATATTTTTATATTTTTTCGAATTTTTTTTTTTTTTTTAAATGAAATCTAAAAAATAATCTAAAACTAAACTATAAATAAAAAAAATAAACTAAACCAAAAATCTTTTTTATTTTTTATATTATAAAAAATGAAAATTAAAAAGTCTAAAAAAAATGAAACTTTAAACTTAAAAGTAAAACTACGAAAATGTTAAAACTATACCTAAGATCAAAATTTAAAAAAAAAAATCTAAAATCTAAATCTAAAAGGTATATACATAAACATTAATTAAAATATAAAACAAAATTTAGAATCTACAGAAATAAACTAAAGTCTAAAAATTTAAAATCGATACCATACTAATTTAAATATAAAACAAAACTAAATTTCTTTTTAATCTAAACCTAATCGAAACCTACGCAACGATATGCATATCAAAAAAAAAGCGGAACCTATGTCTGGAACTCGACGGCGGCAGGGAAAGAACCCGAACCAGTTCACCTGAACGCTGCGGATGCCGATTTGAGAAGTGGAACAGGTTTAAGGTCTGATCGGATCGCGTCTTAGGCAGCTCCAAAACGTGCTGGGCAATTTCGATTTTCGACTGAGATCATAACCAGCGATTGCAGAATCAAGGAAATCGGTTTCCCCTGATGCCTATGCGTATGAATGCCATCGTTGTTTTCCAAATGGACGTGCTGCAGTGGCGTGTTTGAACCTGTTTGCGGATACTCATCAGCCGTCCTTAAAAACGCTGTTCCCCACGTCGTATCTGTGCGTGGATTCAAAAGAAAACTTGTTCTTCACCGTCCAGCCAGCAGACTTCGACGGCAGTTTGCGGGTTGAGGGGCATGGAAATCTCAAGCACGTTTATACGAAGAGAAATAATTTTGATGAAGGATGGCAGAAAGACGGTTTCGTTGATGTCACCAGATGCGTGAATCAGTTTGGACGTGCTGATAAGGGTCAATGCAGAAGGTGGAGCTCGGTTTTTGGGCTGAGAAAAATACGATTTGGTTTGGAATGAGCACTGAGACAGCGGCGTGGATGCGATTCAATGATACGATGTGCAGGGTCGAAAAAACTGAGCCGCAGATTGAGCACTGGAATCGAAATGTCTACAACCCCAGCCACAGAAGAATTTCTTTTGTTATCTGTCCCGTATCGATTGATCACCTTATGCTTTTGCAAGTGCGTGGGGCTGAGTGCAAACATTTCCTGCTGAGATTGCGTCATGGAAACCCCGACATATTTTTCAGAACCTGCACTTGTAACCTGGCAAAAGAAAAGAGAACCTAAAATGAAGAATACCAGAAACTAAACTAAAAACCCTAAACCCTAATGAAGACTGTGTAAAACAAAAATTTGAAAAAACCTAGATCAGCTAATTTAATGTACAGATTTGGCCCCTTAACAGCCAGATTTCAGCAATAGGCACAGAAATATTTTAAAGAAATAAAGATTCTCAGATTTTCACTGTGAAGAACTTCAGAAAATCTCTCATGCAAATTTAAAAAAAATAAACCGAATGATAGACCCAGGATCAAATCCAACTGGGCTCAACACAAAATGCTTGCGGGAGTTGGCTGGTTCAGCCGAGAACTTCCCCGAACGCCCACAAAATTTCCTTCAATGATGTTTTCTGCACAGCTCAAAACAACTGTCAATAAAGAGGGCAAAAATGCTGCTAGATCTCAGGAAGTAATGGAGATACCTGCCATTACTTCAGAAACCCTAACAGCACCCAAACCCCAGCAAGTGAACAAGATACCTGTGCTCACAATACTCTACAAAAAGCTATTATTAACGGTTGAAAATGACATATGCAGAAAATTAAACAATCTCACAGCATTTCAAGAGAATAACACCAGCAAGATATGGACCCCAAAGTCTTCTTTTATTAACCAAAAACAGATTTACAAGAGAGCTTCTTCAGTATCAGACTCACAGATCGAATATCTGAAAAGACCCCTAGCACCCTATTTAAAGGAAATGATCCCAACGGCTAGTTCGAGTGATCCATGTAGAAATGATCTCGACCGTTGATGAGGATCAAGACATCTCTTGATCTCATCCGTCGATTTATTCACTTAAAATATTATTATTTTATTAGTTAGGGTTTTATTATTTTTTTAATTTTTTATTTATTTCATTTTTTTAATTTTTATTTATTTTATTATTTTTTATTATTTTTATTCATTTTTTAATTTCTTAATTCATTTTAAAATGGATCATCGAACTAAGCCTTCAGAAACATCACCTAGGACCTAGGACTTAAGACTCATGAGGGGATTTAAAACATTTTTTCGACCCTTAGGACACATTACATCATGACTTTTACAATTTACATCTTAAGGGAAAAAACCCCTTTAACACAGACCCTCACAAATCTCCCAGTTCTGCGACACAACTATAATCTAGCAGATCAACACACTAGGATTCTCCTAAAATTCCAATGACAAAATCCATCCCGGCTTTGGGGTCAGGTTTGAAGGAAAACTCTGCCGATCCATGGATCGGTGAGACAAAAAACCTTCCGGGACGTAGATTACCACTAGAAAGTTAGGTCCACCTAGGCAATTCACGTACACGACTCATATCTGCTAAGATTATTTACAATTAATACATGCAGACTGGGTTTACAATTAGATTGATCAAGCTGCTGATGACTGCTAGATGGCACGGACACGCTGATCAGGTGTTGCCCTTTTCTTGCAAAGAAAAAGGGGGTGCACTGCATGGGTAGTTGACCGGTAGAGGTCAACAAGCGTGATCAAAAGAAAGGATCTCCTCCCTCAAAGGGATGCAGGAATGCATGGGTCACGCACTCACTAGATGAAATCAACATAATATGTCCTCATATGAAGTATGAGCTAGTTAACTACAATTGAGGAACTCTAAACCTAAGTTGCAGGAAACGTGGCCCTAGGGGGCGTTTCTCCAGGGGAAACGAAACGAAACGCGTTTCCCCGTACCGTACGGCCTGGAAACGCATTTCCGGCCGTACGGCCACGTTTCCCGAAACGGAAACGTGGCCGTACGGCCGGAAACGCGTTTCCAGGCCGTACGGGGCACGTTTCCCCCAAAAAAACATTTGTTTTTTAATTTATTTTTTTTCTAATGTAGATCTCTTACATTTGTTTGCCCTAGTGTTGATATGCAGTTCATGGTAATGTTAAATTCTTAAAGTAAAAGTGATGTTCTCCTTTATTTTTCATTTTCATCCTTTTACTTAAATTTTTAACATTACCATGAAATGACTCAGGATGTTTGAGAGTGGTTTCCCCGTCATTGGATTTCATATGGAGAAAGTAGAATTTTAGATCTTACTCAAAATCCAGCAGACTTATCTGTTTTTCAGGATTTCAGGATTGGGGGGATTTCAATGTTTCCATTGGATTTTATCATGTACTAGGGTATGGAACTTGTATTTAATCGAGAGAACAAAGCCCTCTATGCAGGGGAGACTCCCAATAATCAAGAGAATGTAGGGTACTAGGGTATGAAACTTGTATTTAATCAAGAGCACTAAGGTCATTCGACTATGTAGGAGGAGACTCCCAATCAACCACGAGACAAAAAATTAGAAATTTCTTGTGACTGATTTTGGATATTTCTATTTTCATTATGTGACTATTCATGAGTAAATGTGATGTAAATTTAGATACTTATAGTCTATGCATTGACAATTGACAATTTTATCATAATGTAATAAATTAGAATGTATCATATATGCTTTATGATTGCACATATTTCTTAAATTCCTAATATATATATATATATATATATATATATATATATATATATATATATATATATTCGCGTTTCCAAAATTTGGGGAGGTCGCGTTTCGTTTCGCTTCTCGTTTCGGAAACTCGTTTCCGTTTCCCCGTTTCGTGCAACTTAGCTCTAAACGGAAGCTCCTGGGAATGAAATGTGTGAAGAAAGCAAGGAAGAGATCGTGGAATATGCAACCTGGTAAAGGCAATCAACATCCCATAAACCAAGAAGATTTGACTAGAATATCTCCATGGAAGATATGAAGACTCTAATGGAATCTGAAAAAGAAAGAGACCCTTGACAACATATATCTTTGGGAGATGTGTCGATATGTATGTAGGATGTTGTTGCAAACTAGAAGATGTCATGATGAAAGACCATCACAAAGGTAATGTGGATTTTAATGTTCATTCCTTTATTTTTACAATATATGGATGGGTTTATGCAAAGCTGCCAAGGGAAGATCTATGGATGTCTTCCACCACCGATGCACATGTAGTAGGATGAAAGATCCTTAAGTAAACATGGCCTGAAGAAAGCAGCATGGCATGAAGGAAGGCCAGATATGGACTAATGGATAAATTTTCGATGATGACATGGTTGACTCATAGATGAAAGTGATGGATGGTCGATGCCCTATGTAGAAGTCTCAAACATGAAGACTCCTAGATAACAAAAAGAAATTCATGACATCGGAAAGAGGAGTTCTTCAAGCCGTTGGTTGTCCCATCATCTCCACCTGAGGAGCTGTTGTAGGTCCCTAATTAAGAGGGAGCCTGGAAAAAAGTTTCTTACTTGGAAGAAACTTGGAAATTCCTAACCCAAGAGGGAGCTTAGGTACATTCCTTCCGTAGGAATGAGTACATTCCTTTATTGGAATAGATATGTCCTCCCTAATTAAGAGGGAGAGATAGACACATCATTCTTGTCTTCACTTGGGAAGACAATGCAGGATTGGGTAAGCATCTGGCATCCGATGCTCTTTTGAAGATGTGTTAGGGCATCCAAGACAAGAGTAGTCGTAGAGGACCGATATTCTTTGAGGATTGAGAATCCAAGATAAGAATAGTCATGGTGGAACACACCCTGAGAACCCAGGTGGGGTATGTTCCGAGAGAGACAATGACGCGGGTGTCCATACATCATTGGTCTCGCCAGCATTGTGCTCATATCTCGTGGAGAGATAGAGATATTAGTCAAGGCCTTGCGATGTGACAATGTTGGTTGATATGATGCTAAACGGATGGGTTACCAATCCGACTCTTCTTATGAGAAATTCTTCAAATTGAGAATGACCAAGTACCATTATGAATACCTCCCTAGTTAAGAGGGAGTGTTGAAAAATGTAACTAGGTTCGGTCTTCATAATGACATGTGGAAATATGATTTTATGTAATTGATGAAAAGAAGAAAAATAAAATTATTATTAATGCTTATCTCATGGGTTTCATGAGCAAGGAATTTTATTTTTAGTGATGGCTCCCATTGTGAGCCTTTAGGATTTGTCATCTAGTCATACAAGTCAATTTGAGTCTATGTCATGTATGAAGGACCCTTCTTGGGCATATTATATTTGTATATGAGTCAATGAAAATGTCAAGTAGCCCTCCAAGACCAAGCACAAGCATTAACCTCAAGTCAGCTTCAAAGTGGAATTAATTATCTCCTCCAACAGACATGTCGGCTCACCCTCTTCAAGTCAGCTTATTTAAGGAGGAAACAACTATAAATAGGGTTGCTCAGCATCACTTCTGAGACAAATTTTCGGTCATCCATCAGTCTGAAGTGCGAAGTACAACAAGGAAGCCTAAAGATTAGCGAAAGGAGAAGGAAGTTCAGCGAAGTTCTAAGCTTTAGATTTTGGGTATGTTTTAGGGTAGTGTTGTTGTCACATGTGTGAAGGATGAGGAGAAGTCTGTTGCAACAGTGAAGGTCGAGGAGAAGTCTATTGCAGCAGTGAAACCAAGGAGAAGTGCAGTCCTCCTAGAGAGCCAAAGTGGAAGAAGGTCGAAGGTCTAAAGCAAAAGAAAGCCAAGGTTGAAGAAGAAGCCGAGAAGGAGGAAGGAGCAGAACGTTGGTTATCGTTGACTAAGGATCTTGTGTCTTGGCCTTGGACTGGAAAATAGGTCAAGGATCTTGGTCTTGGTATTCGTCAATTGGAATCTCTATAAGAAGAAGATTTTGTTCGGGTTTTTGTCTCAAGTGGGAGAGGTATTGGCCTTGGTTGATAGCCTATATTCTGTGTCTCGTCTCTTTGTGGTTTATGCATTGGCAGTTGTTTGATGAAGAAGAACACTAATAACCTAAGTAAAAGAAGATCCTAATTTAAAGAAGTTAAAAGCACTCACAAGCAGTTAATAATAGAAGAGAAATCACTTATTCTATATGCCCTAGATTTCTCAACATCTTGCACCTTTAGAAGCCTAGTAATAAAATCCATAGAGATGCTCTCTGATTTTTTATTTGGGATCGGTAGTGGTTGGAGTAATCCTATTGGGCAAGGGTGCTCAATTTTGTTTTGTTGGCAGATAACACACTCAACTACATATCACCAAATGTCCCCCTCGAGGCACTTCCATGCAACTATTTCCCAAACTTGCCTATATGTTTTGAAGAACCCCTGGTGTCCAACTAGGTGCAAGTCATGCATGGTCCTCATGATCTTCTCCTTAAGCTGCAATTCAAGGACCAAAAATGTTCTCCCTTTGTAGTAAATAACATCATTAACAACCTAATATCTATCATCTTGAATTATCCCGTCCATCAACTCGCATGCGAACCTATTCCCTGAGTACTCCACTATTAGAAGTGTCTTCCAAGCATTGTTGATTTCTATGAGGAAGTGAGTTGTTGGCATCCTGGAAAGAGCATCAGCCACCACATTTTTCTTCCCCTTCACATATTCAATATTGAAATCATAAGCCAAAATCTTGTTGATCCACTTTTGTTGCATTTCATTGAGGTCTATTTGCCACAAGAAGTATATCAAACTATTATGTTGATTTGGATAGCATCGGATGTGCTCTAGCCACGAAAATTGGTGGAGAGGCTAAAGCACATGAGATCTCCAATACCCAGAAATGGTTTGGGCAGAATATAACCAATTTGGGAGATATTAAAATAATTAATATTTTTAATGGAATCCCTAAGTCTAAACTTAGGGAAAATAAAATATTAATGTGTATTAACATAAAACTATGTTAGAATGGTCCAAAAGTCGTGGATCAAGCCAGAATTAATCTTAGCAGTTGAATAGGGACTTAATCTCAGTCGTTGAATTGTCAACGAGAAAAGTATAAGAGGAGGCTTGAAGGTCACTTGGAAAACACACCGAGTTGATCAAGATTTCGATTTTCTGGGGCAGGGTTTGTTGAGGAAGTCGAAAGAGTGATCAAAGTAGCAGCTGATGGGCAGTGAATACAGAAGCAGAGAGGTAGTGATAGTACCAGGAGGATCAGCGCAGAAACCGGGAGAGAGGGACGCAGAGCTAGTCAGAGATTCACACAGAGCCAGACAGAGGTTCACGCAGAGCCAGCCAGGCCTCACGCAAAGGCAGCCAGGAGCTACGCAGTGCCTCAGAGAGCCAGCGTGGGTGATGCAAAGGCTCTAAGGGTTGACGCAGTGACGCAGGGCGAGCTAGGGTAACGCTGGGCAGACGTTGGGCCAGAAAGAGCTAACGTAGTCACTAGAGGCTGACGTTGGGGTTTTCGTGGGGCAGATTGGAGCTAGGAGCTGTTAGAGTGTTTATCTGGGGTTTCAGCCAGAATATCTGCTTCCAAGTAAAGAGGTACTACTGCCGAGATTATTCTCTGTTGGGTGAGCCGGTTTTGGCACCCAGATTGTATTCAGAAACTGCATAATAATAAAACCCTCAAATAGTTGCACCGGTTTTCCCGCATTGGGTTTTTCCGAGGACATTGGTCCAAAAACAACGGTGTCACTTGTGTGCTTGTTTTGTTTCCTTCAGTTGATGATCTGTAATGTGTTGGGCATGTACTTGTATTTATTTTCAGTATTTACATGCTAAATAACTTGTTCATTAATCAGAACAAGTAGGCAGAAATAAATCAGAAAAGTACATGAAGGGTTTCTAACAGTTAGACTTAGAAATTCCAACATGGTATCAAAGCGTGGTTGCAGATCACAAGAGAATTGGGGACATCAGCCGAGCAGAGCAACAGCAGCAGAAAACAGTGTTCCCGAGTGACAGAAGTTGTTCCTAGCAGAGAAGCAGCAAGGAAGGGGTGATGCAGTGCCTGCATCATCGAGTTTGAGCCGGGAAGAGGATCAGCGTAGTGGCAGAGGGGAGCAGACTCAACCTATGCAGTGCCCAGTCATCTTTCTCAGTCAGGAAGGATTGACGCCCGTGGCTGGGAGGTGCAGATTTTGCTTTGCACAAAGCCTAGAAGCTCTAACCTTCAGTTTGTTGGGGCTTAGGAGGTTGTGGGTAAGTTGCAGAGTGAAGCTCGTGGGGTACTATAGTCAGAACAGTACTTAACAGGGCAAGACCGAGGAGGAAGGAGTTGCTACTGAGGATTTCTAGCCAAGAAATCTAAATCAGTGGTGTAGCTGCACTAAGGATCGGAGTGGGGGCATCTCGACATTGGCAGAGGGGTTTCCAGGAGGGAAATCGAGGCTCAGAGGGAGTCACACCGAGAACTTCCAGAAGGGAAGTAAAGGAGCAACGAGATGGCAATGAATGGGGTAAGAGACCAGGATAGACTGGACAGAGCCTCAAACTTCGTATTCTGGAAGCCCAAAATCTTATCCATTCTAGAAAGGAACTGTCTCAACCACTTCGCCTTGAGGACAATAGCGGTCCCAGTTGACCTGGCTGATAACGATAAGTACGAGGATGCAATGGCGAGGGCCAAGAGCATCATCCTTGATAGGGTTAAGGACCATGTAGTACCACACATTGCCGAGAGGAATAGGGCAAATGAGATGTGGGAGGCCCTAAAGAAGTTGTATCAGCATACTTCCGTGTAGAGGAAGATGCTACTAGAAAATCAGCTGCGGTCATACCAGATGCATAAGGGAGAACAGATCGACACCTTCCCTAGTCGATTGAAGGAGATCCGGGATCAACTGACTTCCATAAGGGCCACGTCGGATCAAGAATTGATGGTGAGAACAGCCCTGAACGCAATCTTAGAAGACTGGGAGGTGTTTGTCCAGAGCATACTGGGCAAGGTGACCCTTCCAGATTTGGAGGAAATGTGGGTGGCTCTTTGCCAAGAAGAGATCAAAAGGCTGAGCAAGGCGGGAAGCAGCAGCAAGGGGATCAGAATCAAGAAGGAGGAAGAGGAGGATGCTGCCCTAGCATCTGAGGGAAAGTAGGAGAAACGGAAGAAGAAGGACCTCTCTAAGGTCAAATGCTTCAACTGTAGGGAACTGGGTCACTATGCGAACCAGTGTCCGAGGAAGAAGAGCAAAGGAGAGGTTTCCGAGACCAAGGCAGCGCCAACAAGGGTGGAGAAGGAAGTAGAAACAGATGATGTCTGTGCCATGAGTGTTCACACGCCACTTGAGAAGAAGTGGGGAGACATCGAGCTATAGTTAGGAGGGCTACAGGCAATGAGAGGCAGGATCCTTGAGGTACCCAACCTCTCGTATTATACCTAGCTACGGGAGCCCTGAAGAGGAGTAGTAGTGTTGGCGGATGTCAGTAGAGACGGATGTGGATGAAGCGAGAGAGGGAGTTACAGTGCAAGAGTCCCAGTACAGCGTGAGGCAGCAGTGCGAGATGCACAGAGTTGTGGCAACAGCACAGAGGTCAGAGAGGGAGCACTTGTCAGTGACAGAGGGAGCTTCAGCATCGGGAGTGTTTCTAGCCTGACGGAGATGTTCGAGTTGGGAGATCAGTTACCTACTTCTCAGTAACTGAGTTGCAGTGCAGCAGTTAGCAGTGGCAATGCTATGGGCAGCACGATGCAGCATGATGAGAGGGATTGATGTGCAGATGCAGCAGTGGCAGTGGCAGGGCCATGGGTAGCAGTACATGATGCAGCAGTGCAGAGGATGTTGGGCAACAGGCCTAGCATCAGCACAAGGACCGATGCCAAATGATCAGGGTGATGCTCAGTGAGGAGTATTACTAGAGCACAGTCCTCACTAAGAGGGAGTGTTGATTTGGGGTAGCATCGGATGTGCTCTAGCCACGAAAATTGGTGGAGAGGCTAAAGCACATGAGATCTCCAATACCCAGAAATGGTTTGGGCAGAATCTAAACAGTTTGGGAGATATTAAAATAATTAATATTTTTAATGGATTAATATAAAACTGTGTTAGAATGGTCCAAAAGACATGGATCAAGTCAAATCTAATCTTATCCATTGATTAAGGACTTAATCTCGGCTGTTGATATGTCAATGAGATAAGTATAAGAGGAGGCTTGAGGGTCACTTAGAGGGCACACCAGATGATCAATCATTCTATTCTCTAGAGTGGGGTTTGCTAAGAGAGATAGAATTAGTGATCGAAGTTCCAGCTGAGGGGCAGTGAGTACAGAGAGACAAAGAGGCAGAGATAGTGCCGGGAGATCAGCACATGAGCCAAAGAGAGTGACGCAATAGCATCCAGGGCTCATGCATGGCCACGCAGAGGCAGCCAGGAGTTGCGCAGTGCTTTAGAGAGGCTAGCGTAGCTGATGCAGAGGGCCAGAAGGCTGACGTAGGGCATCCTAAAGCTGACGCAGGGCCAACGTTGGGTAGAGAGAGGCTGACGCAGTCCAGAAAGGCAGACGCTGGGGTTTCTAGGGCAGATTAGAGCTGAGGAACTGCCGGAGGGTTTATCTGTGGTTTCAGCCGGGACATTTGTCTCAAACTGAGAGGTACTATTGCCAAGGGCATTCTCTGTTGGGTAAGCCAGATTTGGCACCCAGATTGTACTCTGAAATTGCTTAATAAGAAAACCCTCAGATAGCTGCACTGGTCTTCCCGCATTGGGTTTTTCTGGGGACATTGGTCCAAAAATAACGGTGTCATTTTGTATGCTTGTTTTTGTTTCCTTCAGTTGATGATCTGTAATATGTTGAGCATGCAATAGTGTTTATTTTCAATATTTACATTGTAAATAACTTGTTAAGTAACGAAACAAGCAAGTAGGAATAAATCAGTAAAGTGCATGGAGGGTTTTTAATATCTCCTGAACTGTTTAGAATCTGCCCAAACCCTTTCTGGGTATTGGAGATCTCATGCGCCCTAACCTCTCCACCAAATTTCATGGCTAGAGCACATCTGATGCTACCCCAAATCAACACTCCCTCTTAGCAAGGAGTGTTCTCTAGTAATACTCCTCACTGAGTATCACCCTGATCATCCGACATCGGTCCCTGTGCTGATGCTAGGCCTGCTGCCCAACATCCTCTGCACTGTTGCATCCTGTACTACTACCCATGGTTCTGCCACGGCCATTGTTGCATCTGTACGACAACTCCCTCTACATGTGCTGCTGCCCATGGCTCTGCCACTGCCACTGCTGCATTTGCACTGCATCTCCTCTCATCATGTTGCATCGTGCTGCCCACTGCTGCATTGCAACTCTGTTACTAAGAAGTAAGTAACTGATCTCCCAACTCTGACCTCTTTGTTGGGCTAGAGACCCTCCTGATGCTGAAGCTCCCTCTACCGCTGACAAGTGCTCCCTCTCCGACCTTTGCGCTGCTGCAACAACTCCCTGCATCTTGCACCGTTGCACACCTCTCTGCGCCATCATGCGTTGGAGCAACACTCTTGTGCCTCTTGCACTGCTGCAGCCTGCTAACCTCGCATTGTCTCAGGGCTCCTGCACTGTAGCTCTCTCTGCTGCTCCATCCGCATCCATCTCTACCCACATTAGCCAGTCCTGCTACTCCTCTTTGGGGCTCCCGTAGCAAGGTCTAATCCAAGAGGCTGGGTACCTCGAGGATCCTGCCCCTCATCGCCTGTAGTCCGCCTGACTACAACTCGATGTCTCCCCGATTCCGCTCAAGTGGTGCGTGTGCACTCATGGCACAGTGATCGTCTGCCTCCACTTCCTTCTCTGCCCTTGCTAGCACTGCCTTAGTCTCGGAAGACTCTCCCTTACTCTTCTTCCTTGGACACTGGGTCGCATAATGACCCAGCTCCCCACAGTGGAAGCACTTGATCTTGGAGAGATCCTTCTTCTTCCGTTTTTCTTGCTTTCCCTCAGATGCTAGGGCAACATCTTCCTCCTCCTTTTTGACTCTGATCCCCTTACTGCTGCTTCCTGCCTTTGTCTGCCGTTTGATCTCTTCTTGGCGAAGAGCCACCCACATCTCCTCCCAAGGTGGAAGGGTCCCTCTGCCCAGTATACTCTGGACAAATACCTCCCAGTCTTCTGAGACTACATTCAAGGTTGTCCTCACCATTAATTCCTAATCCAACGTGACCTCTATGGAAGTCAACTGCTCTCGGATCTCATTCAATCCACCCAGGAAGGTGTCGATCTGTTCTCCCTTCTTCATTTGGTATGACCTCATCTGATTTTCTAGTAACATTTTTCTTTGCACAGAAGTATGTTGGTACAATTTCTTTAGGGCCTCCCACATCTCATTTGTCATTTCTTTCTCGGCAATGTGTGGGTACTACATGGTCCTTGACCCTATCAAGGATGATGCTCTTGGCCCTCGCCATTGCCTCCTCGTACTTGTCGTTATCAACTGGGTCAACTAGGATTGCTATCGTCCTCAAGGCGAAGTGCTTGACACGATTTCTGTCAAGCATGGATAAGATTCTGGCCTTCCAGACTGTGAAGTTTGAAGCTCTGTCCAGTCTGTCCTGGTCTCTTAATCCGTGCAGTGCAATGCTGCTCTCCTACTTCCCTCCTGGAAGTTCTCGATGTGACTCCCTCTGAGTCTCGATTTTCCTCCTGGAAATCCTTTTGTCGATGTTGAGATGCCCCCTCTTTGATCATTTGTGCAACTGCACCATTGATCTGGATTTCTCAGCTAGAAACCCTCAGTAGCAACTCCCTCCTCCTTGCCCTGTTAGGTATTGTTCTGACTACAATACCCCACCAGCTCCACTCTGCAAATTTCCCACAGCCTCCTAAACCCTAGCAACCTGAAGGAGAGAGTTCCTAGGCTCTGTGCAATCCTGGCACCAGCGACTCAGCGTCCTAAGCCAACTACATAAGCCTTCCTAGCTTTTGCGTGAGTCTCCCTTTGCCTCCCTTAGCCTCTGCGCTACCTCTCCCTGGCTCACCCTTGATGACGCAGACACTGCGTCACCGTTCCCTTGTTGCTGCTCTGCTAGAAACAGCTTCTGTCACTCGAGACAGCTGTTTTCTGCTGCTATTGCTCCGCTCAGATGATGTCCTTAGTTCTTTTGTGATCTGCAACCACACTCTGATACCATGTTGAAGTTTCTAAGTCTACCAGTTAGAAACCCTCCATGCACTTTACTGATTTATTCCTACCTACTTGTTCCGTTACTTAACAAGTTATTTACAATGTAAATACTGAAAATAAACACTAGTGCATGCTCAACATATTACAGATCATCAACTGAAGGAAACAAAAACAAGCATACAAAATGACACCGTTATTTTTGGACCAATGTCCCCGGAAAAACCCAATGCGGGAAAACTGGTGCAGCTATCTGAGGGTTTTCTTATTAAGCAATTTCAGAGTACAATCTGGGTGCCAAATCCGGCTTACCCAACAGAGAATGCCCTTGGCAGTAGTACCTCTCAGTTTGAGACAAATGTCCTAGCTGAAACCCCGGATAAACCCTCCGGCAGTTCCTCAGCTCCAATCTGCCCCAGAAACCCCAGCGTCTGCTTTTCTGGACTGCGTCAACCTCTCTTTGCCCAACACTAGCCCTGCATCAGCCTTCTGGCCTTCTGCGTCAGCTACGCTGGTCTCTCTGAAGCATTGCGCAGCTCCTGCCTGCCTCTGCGTGGCCCTGCATGAGCCCTGGCTGCTACTATGTCACTCTCTTTGGCTCTTACGCTGATCTCCCGCACTATCTCTGCTTATTTGTCTTTTTATACTCACTGCCCCTCAGCTGCAACTCTGATCATTGATTCTATCTCTCTTAGCAAACCCCGCTCTAGAGAATAGAATGATTGATCATCTAGTGTGCCCTCCAAGTGACCCTCAAGCCTCCTCTTATACTTTTCTTGTTGACATATCAACGGTCGAGATTAAGTCCCTAATCAATGGCTAAGATTAGATATGGCTTGATTCATGTCTTTTGGACCATTCTAACACAGTTTTATATTAATCCACATTAATATTTTAATTTCCCTAAGTTTAGACTTAGGTACTCCATTAAAAATATTAATTATTTTAATATCTCCCTAACTGTTTAGAATCTACCCAAACCCTTTGTGGGTATTGGAGATCTCATGTGCCCTATCCTCTCCACCAAATTTCGTGGCTAGAGCACATCCGATGCTACCCCAAATCAACAAAGAGGAGGCTTGAGGGTCACTTGGAGAACACACCAAGTTGATCAAGATTTCAATTTTCTGGGGCAAGGTTTGCTGAGGAAGTCGAAAGAGTGATCAGAAATGCAACTAAGGGGCAGTGAATACAGAAGCAGAGAGGCAGAGATAGTACCGGGAGGATCAGGGTAGAAGCTGAGAGAGAGGGACGCAGAGCCAGCCAGAGATTCACGAAGAGCCAGTCGAGGCTCACGCAAAGGCAGCCAGGAGCTGTACAGTGCCTCAAAGAGCCAGCGTGGGTGATGCAGAGGCTCTAAGGGGACGTAGTGCCTCCAGAGGCTGATGCAGGGCGAGTTAGGATAACGTTGGGTAGACATTGGGCCAGAAAGGGCTAACGCAGTCCCTAGAGGCTGATGTTGGGGTTTTCGTGGGGCAGATTGGAGCTGGGAGCTGTCGGAGTGTTTATCCGGGTTTCAACTAGAATATCTGCTTCCGAGTAGAGAGGTACTACCGAGATTATTCTCTGTTGGGTGAGCCGGTTTTGGCACCCAGATTGTATTCAGAAACTACATAATAATAAAACCCTCAGATAGTTGCATTGGTTTTCCCGCATTGGGTTTTTCCGAGGACATTGGTCCAAAAACAATGGTGTTACTTGTGTGCTTGTTTTGTCTCCTTCAATTGATGATATGTAATGTGTTGAGCATGTACTTGTATTTATTTTTAGTATTTACATGGTAAATAACTTGTTAATTAAAACAAAACAAGTAGGCAGAAATAAATCAAAAAAGTACATGAAGAGTTTCTAACAGTTAGATTTAGAAATTCAACATATTATGCTCAGTTTGACCATGAATTTTCCTCCCCCCAAATATTTCCTAAAATTTGCAAGTGCATGAATGATGGCCAACATTTCTTTGTCATATATAAAATAGAGTCTTTCTAGCTCCTTTAGCTTCCAGCGCTCGAAAGAAATTCGATGCCTGTCTTGCGTCAACACTACTCCTATGCCTTTTCTTGATGCATCACATTCTAGCACAAAAGGTTGTGCAAAATCTAGAAATGCAAGCATAGGACAAAAACTCATTACCTCCTTGCACTGCTCAAAGGTGTGTTGTGCCTCCTTTGTCCATCCGAAAACTCCCTTCTTCGTCAGATCTATCAGGTGTGCTATGATTTGAGAATATACCTTGACGAACAACCAATAATAATTGCATATTCCTTGGAATCCCCTCAACTCTGTGACTATATCAAAGTCGGATTAGACTGGCTCTATGTAGCGATTGAGTGTCCAGAGGATCGAACAGCTCTGATACCAATGTAACGAACAAAGATCGTATACTCAAAGGAATGCTCTGATACCAATGTAACGAACAAAGTTTGTATACTCAGAGGAATGCTTTGATACCAATGTAACGAACAAAGTTTGTATGCTTTGATAACGAAAAAGGTTTGTATACTCAGCCGAATACTTCAAAAAATCTTAAATATAAGAATATCTATGATAATACACTATATTATATATAAGAATATTTGAATACAAGTGAGATGATTACAAATGAGGGTGAGGATCTGCTTATATCCCCTAGGTAGATACCTCTTCACCACCTTAGGGACACACCTCTTCATTAACTAATTATTATTATTGTTATTTACATTATTTGTATTATGTTATATATATTTTATTCATAACACTATTCCATGATGAAACTACCTGTCAACTACATATAAGATCCAATGTGTTTCCTGAACATCAAGTACAATAATTCATTAGTGCATCTAAGTGAACCAAGCTTGTTAATCAAGGGCACAAGTGAGACTTCATAAAAGGCTTCCCTTCCAAATTTAGCGCTTTGAACATCTAATAGTGTTACCTCCTACGTAGGAATGGCTAATAAACAATCCTATTAGATGTTCCCAGTCCCTAAAGGGGAATATGGGTCCAAGGTACATCCTTTAAGTGATAGGGCCATGTGGATAATGATGAGGTGGATAGGAACACAGGGGTCTCAAGGCCAAATGCCATAGGTTCAAGGATGGTAATGATGAGGGATGCCCACATATTTGGGTGTATAGATGTAGGAGGGAGCAATCGTGGTACATGAGTTACACTGACCTTTGTTTTTCCACTCTTTTTTATTTTCCTTTTGCATTTTCTTGATTTTTCTTTATATTACTACTCGGGGCTCCAGGATATGAGAGCATGTTGTGTATGATATAAGTAGTTATTATCCCCTTTAAGGTGGGGCAATTCATCACCCACCAGGAATTGGGACGTGCATGGGTTCCTTAATGATGTGAGGGCACTCAAGGGGCCCTAGGAATCAAGTTTATGGCCATAATGATAAGGAGTAGAGCTCATGTTTGGCCTTTACCCATGTGCTAATATATGTCCTGACCATCTTTTGCATTTTAGAATATTCTTTTTTTTTTGTTTCTTGCTTGTTGCCATGATATGCTTTTAACTTTCTTTTAGTTGCATCAACCTCTGGGGGCAACATTTCCAAGCTTGACCTAGACATGTGGACAAGGGGAGAGGGTGTATCAGAGCCTTGTGGACCTAGAGAGCAAAGATGATGAAATATGGCTTCTAATGTGTGGAGGGGAGTGAAAAATGTGAAATGGGAAAATGGGACCATGCTACCAAAATCAGGGTTTCCCAAGTAGCGCCCTTCATGAAGCTATAGGCCAATAGGGGAGATCCCACTGTATTAGGATTGAGGATTTACCCCCGATTCAAGGTGAGGGAACAATGTGAAATTTTCAATCTACTGCAGCAACTAGAAATTATTCTTCTAATTGATTAAAAATTAAGTGCAGTTTATTCGCTACGGTAAATAATGAATAAAATCACAACTGCAATTTTCACCACAAAAATGTTGCGGAAAATAAAATGCTAGAAATTGAGAAATATAGAGCACATACACAAAAACGTGACATAGTTACTTTTGGACAATTGTTCCCGAAAAAGCTCAATGCGGGAAAATTGGTGCAACAGTTGAGGGTTTTATTATTATGTAGCAGTGAAATTTTGAGTACAATCTATGGATGCCCAAACTGGCAATCCAATCTGAGAAAAATACTGGCAAAATCAACTGAGGGAAATTTACCCTCCTTCACAAGCAATCTTGGCTTAGTTTGGCCACTCGAACCGGATAAATCAAACCACTCTGCGCAGCTACTGCACAAGCCTTCCGCAGTCACACACGCACTTCTTGGATCTGCCGCGAATTTGCCTCTAATTGACTGTTGTTGCTTTGCAAAGAATTCTCCGGCCCTCTGGAAAATTATTTCAGCCTCTGGTAACTGAATCCTCCTCCTACTCAGCGAAATTGAACTTCCTTCTTAAGGCTACTGCGCAATCACTACGCAACCTCCTGGAGAAATAACTTGGCTTCCTCTCCTGACTCTCTGGAACTAAAAACTTCCTCTGGAATCATTGTCTTTGCCCCTTTGTGTCCCTTCTAGCTCGAACTCTCTTCCTCTGCTTAACCTCTATAGCTGGATAACTCGATCCGCCAAGGAACTCGCACTATTGGCGTATCTCTCATGTGTATAGCTCCAACCCCATCGACCTCTCATTAGTTCACCAATAGCCATGATTAAATCCTCATCAACGACTAAGATCATATCTAAGTTGATCCGTGTGAGTTACTAAAGAAATCTCACCTTTCTCAATTAATTATTGTTAATTAATCATTTTCCCTAAGTTACTTGGGAAAAATTTAATCACTGATTAATTAACTTAATTGAGACACTTCTAGGTGTTTTCTCCTAAAACTTTTCTGGGTTCTGGAGCTCTTGTGTTTCTAAGCCTCTCTGACCAAAGTTGAGACTAGAACACTTGTCCGGTGCTACAAAACTCAACACTCCCTCTTAGCAAGGAAGGTGCTCTAAAGTTGTCTCATAACATCTCCTCCCATACACACTGCTGATGTTTTACAGCTGTGACAATCTGACATTGTCCATCAACTACTGCACAACTCTAATTCATCTACAACTCTGAGCTAAACCAACCTGCATCTGCACTGTTGTTGACACTGCACTGTACAACTGTACTGCAACCAACTTTGCACTGTGCTGCAACTATCTCATGTTGTTGATGTTGTTGCAACTACTCCAAATGAGAACAATTCTCCTATCCCTACTGCTAAAAAAGATTCTCCACTATAACCATATGTTCCCTAAAATAGATGAACTTAGCTCTCCTTAGAGCTTTCGCGAGTATATCTGCAACCTGCTCTTCTGTGGAACTGTTGTCGCTCAGATTGTATAGGCATGGCGACAACCGCTTAGAGCGGGGGTTGTCACTCTGATCCCCGCCCACTCTGTTCTAGTTGTCTCCCAACAGCAGGCTATGGGGGGTAGTCCCTATGGAAATGAGGTGAAGGAAAACAAGTTGGGAACCAACTTGTTTGGGAGACACGGATGAGTGGCCTAGCTACTTGGTTAAATTTAGCAAGATTAATGATTAGATTAGATTTTAAGTATGAGACTAGTGCCTTATGGAGTCACAATTCTTGCTTAATGTAAATTAATGCCAAGTAACCGGATGGACACCCGCTGCTTGATATGATAGACTAACCTATATGGGATGCAAGTCCTAAGAGCTAGGTGTGATGCAAGAATGTTGGTAAATTTTAGATTAAATGCCTATTCTAAGTTGAACCTCTCCCTTAACTGTTTTGAGAAACAATCTTCAGAGTAGGTTGTGGGATGGAAGCCAACGAGAAGCAGGCAAAGGCCTGATTAACAATACCTCCCCCTATGTTCCAACCACCTAGTGCCTTCGGCGTCGTAGAGGTTGTGGCTCTAACGACTGCAAGGTCACTGTGTTAACCACTAAGAAGGGTTGAATCCCTCAAGCTGTTGATTTGGGGTACCATCGGGCGTGCTCTAGCCACGAAATTTGATGGAGAGGTTGGGGCACATAAGATCTCCAATACCCAAAAAGGGTTTGGGCAGATTCTAAACAGATCAGGAGATATTAAAACAATTAATATTTTTAAAGGAGTCCCTAAGTCTAAACTTAGGGAAAATAAAATATTAATGTGTATTAATATGAATATGTGTTAGAATGGTCCAAAAGACATGGATCAATCCAGATCTAATCTTAGCCATTGATTAGGGACTTAATCTCGACCGTTGAGATATCAAAAGAAAAAGTATAAGAAGAGGCTTGAGGGGCACATGGAGGACACGCTGAGGGAGACCAGTCAGTTCAATTTCTGGATCAAGGTTTGCTGAGAAATTGAACCAGTGGTCTGGAGAGCAGTCAAGAGGCAGCAAGTACGGAATAGAGAGACGAGAGATCAGTGCAAAAGAGGCAGAAGTAGAGCTAGAGGAAGCCACGCAGAGGCAGCAAAGACTGCGCAGAGCCAGAAGGGCCTGTGTCATCCACATAGAGACTGTAGGAGTGATGCAGAAGCCCAAAGAGGTTGCGCAGAGCCTCAGTAGGCTGATGCAGAGGGTTTCAGGCTGACGCGGAGGGTTTCAGGCTGTAGCAGAGGTCAGTAGGGCCTACGCTGGGTTTAGAAAAGTGCTGGAAGTTTGTCTATTTGTGGGTAAGCCAGTTTGGCACCCCATTGTACAAATTGTTGAATAATAAAATCCTCCCTTGCTGCATCGGTTTTCCCACATTGGGTTTTTCGGAGGACATTAGTCCAAAATAACTGTGTCAATGTGTGCATATGTTTGTTTCTGTATTACGGTGTGATATCTACAGCAGTATTTATTTTAATGTTTGTTGAAGTAATTTCATGAATAACTTATGATGAAATAAGTAGGAAAAATAAATCAGTTGCTTCTACAATAGAATTTTCACATGGTATCAGAGCAAGTAATTAGAGACAGAAAGGGAAAATCCGTTATGGGTCGAGACCACAATGCAAAGGCATCCACCTCAGGGGACTCACGCGGATTTTCAGAAGACTGCACAAGAAAGAGAGATTTTGATTTCTCTTTGTTGGCTTCCAGGTTGGAAGAAGAAGTGGCATGCATGACTAGTGTTGCATCATCAGAAGTATGGTATATAGACAGTGGAGCCTTGTGGCATATGACGGGAATCAAGGAGTGTTTCTCAAAATATCGAGAAGAGAAGATGAACTTTCAGATCACCATGGGGAACAAGGCAAAGTGTACTCCAGTAGGACAAGGTACCATAGTTTTTCAGACAGAATCAGGAGAGCGGTTCCGTGCCACAAATGTGCTGCATGTGCCAGGATCGGGGATGAACTTACTTTCCGTGTCACAACTACAAGGCAAGGGCTATGACGTCTACTTCATCAAAGAAAAGGTATACGTCAAACACCCGAGCTGGAAAAAGAAAGTGTAGATCGGGATCAAAAGTAATCGGTTGTACAGATTACAACTAGAATCTCCAGTGGCACTACTAGGCAGTCATGGGGACAAAGACTTGAACGAACTATGGCACAAAAGGATGGGTCACTTGCACCATGGAGCTCTAAAAATTCTCAGGAGCACCGTAACAAGAGTTCCGGATCTGAGTACAAAACGAGATGATGTATGCAGGGGATGCGCTCTAGGAAAGTATGTCAAGGTGGAATTTTCTAGGAGCAACCACAGGGCCAAGAGTGTACTAGGATTGATACACTCAGATATCTGTGGACCTATGTCCGTAAAATTTCTCAACAGTGCCGAGTATTTCCTTACCTTCATTGATGACCACTCGAGGAAAACTTGGATCTATTTTCTGAAAACCAAGGATGAGGTTTTCTATCGATTCAAGGAGTTCAAGGCTCTAGTGGAGAATCTGACAAGCAAGAAAATAAAAGTCTTGCACTCAAATAATGGTGGAGAATATGTCGATAAGGACTTCACTAATTATTGCTCTAAGGAAGGCATCAGAAGAGAGTGGACAGCTCCCTACAATCCAGAGTAGAATGGGGTGGCAGAAAGGAAAAACAGGACTATTGTAGAAGCAGCTAGGGCCATGCTGTATGATCAGGATATGCCAAAATTCCTGTGGGCAGAAGCATGCAACACAGCTATCTATATTCAAAACAGGACTCTTCATCAGGCATTGGGCAAGATTACTCCAGAGAAAGTCTTCACTGGAAAGACACCTGAAGTCGATCATTTCAGGATATTTGGGAGTTTGGCATATTGTCGCATACCCGAAGAAAAGAGGAAGAAGTTGGATCAGACTGCAGAAAAGGGGTATCTAGCAGGATATAGCGAGAACGCTAAGGCATACAGGATCTATCTTCTAGGGAGCAGGAAGGTAGTAGTACAGCGAGATGTAAAGTTTATGGAGGATAGAGTTTTCAGAAGATTTCGCGAAATGCATTCCAAGGAGCAATCGAAAGAGGATCCATTGTTCATGCCTCTTCAACCAACGAAAGTGAAGAATCCTTCCTCAAATCAGGAAGATTCTCAGGATGAGGAAGAGGAGCGAACAGAAGCACTTGTTGGTAGAGGAAGAACCAGCAACGAACTTTGTCAGATTCTGCGTGATGCAAAGAACTTCATCAAAGATCCAAGGAATAGTAAAAGGGAGCGAAAACAGCCAGGCAGGTATCAGGCGTTAGTAGCTCAGGATGGAGAGCCTACCAACTTCAAGGAGGCAGCTCAGCATCAGGTCTGGCTAGATGTGATGGTGGAGGAGTATAACTCCATAATGGTAAACGATGTCTAGGAGGTGGTGTCAAGGCCTCAAGACAGGTCTGTGGTAGGTTCAAGATGGATCTACAAGATCAAATATGCTGTGAACGGCAGTATTGAAAAATACAAGGCCAGGTTTGTGGCTAAGGGGTATGCTCAAAAGGAAGGGATTGACTATAAGGAAACCTCGCCCCGGAAGCCAGGTATACATTTATTAGGACCGTGATATCTCTTGCAACCCAGATGGGATGGGAGATAGATCAGATGGATGTCAAGACAGCATTTCTGAATAGGGTAATAAAAGAAGAAGTATACATTGAACAACCAGAGGGCTTTGAAACTCATGAGAAGAAGTCTCATGTATGCAGACTGAAGAAAGCCTTGTATGGGCTGAAGCAGGCACCAAGAGCGTGGTATGGTCGAATAGATGGCTACTTGCAGAAGATGGGGTTTGTCAAGAGTGACGCGGATCCGAATCTCTACTATCTGGTCGTAGAGAGCAAGCCACTTATCTTAGTATTATATGTGGATGATCTCTTCCTGACATGATCATCCAGACTCATTGAAGACTGCAAGAAGAATCTAGCCACAAAGTTCGATATGAAGGATCTGGGACGAATGCACTATTTCCTAGGGTTGGAAGTTTGTCAGCAAAAAGGAGAAATCTTCCTTGGGCAAGGAAGGTGTGCTACAGAAATCTTGAAAAGGTTCGGGATGGGTGACTATAGACCTATGGCTACACCAATGATCACCAACTGGAAGATTATTGATGCATCAAAAGACAAGGATGTCAATCCCACACTATACCGACTGCTCATAGGGTCCCTGATATATCTAGTCAATACCAGGCCAGATATTTGCTACGCTGTCAACACCCTCAGTCAGTTCATGGTGGAACTAAAGAGGGCTCACTGGGCAGCAGCCAAGCACGTTCTCAGGTATTTACAGGGAACAGTTGATTATGGGCTCTTGTACAAGAAGGGGAAGGATATTAGGTTGAGTGGATTTACTGATGCAATTTGGGCAGGAAGTTCAGTGGATCGAAAAAGTACCTCTGGGTATTGTTTCAGCATTGGATCAGGAATAACCTCCTGGTGTAATAGGAAACAAAATTTCGTGGCTCTGAGCTCGTCTAAGGCAAAATATATGGCAGCAAGCACAGCTTCATGCGAGGCCATATGGCTTAGACAACTGCTAGTAAACCTATTCAGAAGAAATATGGAGGCGACCAGGATCATGTGTGATAATCAGAGTTGCGTCAAACTCACTGAGAATCCAGTGTTTCATGATAGGTCAAAGCATATTGATATCCGGTGTCACTTTGTCAGACATTGTGTCCAACGAGGAGTTGTACAGTTGAGCTACACTCCTACAGGGGAACAAGTGGCCGATATTCTCACCAAGGCCCTTGGAAAGTCAACATTTGACTACTTCAGGGAAAAGATGGGGATGGTAAAGAACCACTTTCATAAGTAGTGCGTTAGCAGCACGAATGAAGAGGGAGTTGCAATGCAGATGCAGTGTTGGGAGAAAGGACCAACAGCAGCACAGATGCAGTGTTGGGAGAAAGGACCAACAGCAACACAGATGCAGAGGAAGTTGCAATGTGGATGCAGTGTTGGGAGAAAGGACCAACAGCAGCATAGATGCAGAGGGAGATGTCATACAGATGCAGCAGTGGCAGTAGCGGAGTCATGGGCAACAATGCAGACGATGTTGGGCAAGAAGGCCTAGCATCAGCATAGGTACCGATGCCGGATGATCAGAGTAATACTCAGTGAGGAGTATTGCTAGAGCTCTCTAAGAGGGAGTATTGATTTGGGGTAGTATCGGATGTGCTCTAGCCACGAAATTTGGTGGAGAGGTTGGGGCACATAAGATCTCCAATACCCAGAAAGGGTTTGGGTGGATTCTAAACAGATCAGGACATATTAAAATAATTAATATTTTTAATGGAGTCCCTAAGTCTAAACTTAGGGAAAATAAAATATTAATGTGTATTAATATGAATCTGTGTTAGAATGGTCCAAAAGGCATGGATCAAGCCATATCTAATCTTAGTCGTTGGTTAGGGACTTAATATCGACCGTTGAGATGTCAACAGAAAAAGTATAAGAGGAGGCTTGAGGGGCACTTAGAGGACACACTGAGGGAGACCAGTCAGTTCAATTTCTAGAGCGAGGTTTGTTGAGAAATTGAACCATTGGTCTGGAGAGCAGTCAGGAGGCAGCAAGTACAGAACAGAGAGACGGGAGATCAACGCAGAATAGGCAGACGCAGAGCTAGAGGAAGCCACGCAAAGGCAACAGAGACTACGCAAAGCCAGAAGGGTCTGCGTTATCCATGCAGACACTACAGGAGTGACACAGAGCCTCAGTAGGTTGATGTAGAGGGTTTCAAGCTGACGCATAGGGTTTCAGGCTATAGCAGAGGTCAGTAGGGCCTACGCTGGGTTTAGAAAAGTGCTAGAAGTTTGTCTATCTGTGGGTAAGCCAGTTTGGCACCCTATTGGACAAATTGCTGAATAATAAAATCCTCCCTTGCTACACCGGCTTTCCCACATTAGGTTTTTCTAGGGACATTAGTCCAAAATAACTGTGTCAATGTGTGCATATGTTTTTTTTTTCTGTATTACGGTGTGATATCTGCAGCAGTATTTATTTTAATGTTTGTTAAAGTAATTTCATGAATAACTTATGATGAAATAAGTAGGAAAGATAAATCAATTGTTGCAGTGATAGAATTTTCACACAAGCTAATCGGAAAAGGGTTGCACTAGGAGTCTATCAACCTAGCTTATGATAGGAGGTAAGTTTTTAGTGCAAGTTAGATCCTAGAATGCTCGTGCAAAGATGATGAGTGAAATTACTTGAGTTAAGATTGCTCGAGTGTTTAAGTACTCAAATTATGATTACTCCTTATGAGAACAGTACTTAACAACAATTAGAGGACAATCTTAATACAAGGCTAGTGCTTAAAGATACAAGTGCCAATGAATCAATTCACAAGATACTTGGAATAAATTATCCAATTTGTCAATTAGCCAATGATTACACAGTGCCAATAAAATTTACCCAAGATCTTTTTATCACAATGCCAATTAGATTCCAAGTGTTAAAGTAACTTAACCAACCACAAGGTCAAAAATTTAAAGCTTAAATTTGAGTGCTTTAAGTGTAAAATTCAGAAATCCTTGTAACTTGAACCAAGACAAGCAAGTGTTAGATCTCAAATACCCAAATCAGCAATAATATTTTAGAAAATTCCAGCGCTTATTAGACTTATGACAATGGCAAGAAAATCACTTTATGTTAAAATTGGCAACTAGGGCCAAACTCCATGTGGGTCATCTTATTAATGGCAGCTGATATTTTCTTGGATCCCTCTCATCCAGAGGTGTAGGATTGATCTAAAGATCATCCGATTCCGATAAGTATTCATGGAGATATGAATTTATTTGTGTTATGGGACAATTCGTCAAGGTCGGCCAGCAACCAAATAAACCCCACTTGTGCTCAACGTTTTAGTATAAATAAAGGAGGACTTCAAGTCATTTAGACACTCATCCTCTTGGTGATCTCTTCCTCTCCACTTGTCTTTGGGTTTTGGTGGGAGGAGAGACCTAAAGAGGATACGTTGCCCTAGAGGATGCCCTATCCTATACGCTGTCATGAAGGAGACCTCTACGCTGCCCTAATGAAGATCAAGCTTCAGCCATGGAGAGATCTATACACTGGACATCTAGACGCAAGCCCTATAGACATAGTCAAAGAGGATCCTTATACGCTATACAAAGGAGGCCTTAATAAGCCCTAGCCACAGTCACAAAAGAGGCATAGCCGGGAGCCCTACCACAGGTCCTATTACGCAGCAAAAGGAGGTCTAAATACCAGTGGAAAAAGTCGAAGTCGGGATTAAATCGGCAAGGGTCCAAAAGTTGAAAAAATCGTTAAAGTCAGGAGTTTTTTGAAAAAGTTGGCAAAATTTAAAAAACACAAAATATTCATTTATTTTTATTTTTTTTTAACATCTAGAGTATCCACAGTCCATTAGGGCTTGTAGTCTGCAACATCAGATTCGCAATCTAACCAATGAGAAATAGAAAAGAACAAACATATAGCTTACTTGTTGAAGTAGCCCATCTAGATCAACCTTTTCTGCATTTTTCGTCCTTGAAACCTGACAAGTCCTTTGCCTCATTTGCCATCAATTGCTCACTGAGTATTTGTTGCTCCAAAATACACAATATACTCAGCCCTAACCAAATCTACTTCTCAAGTGGATTTGACCACAAAATCACTGTACAATCAGCATCAAAGTATATCATCAACTCACAATGGTTTGGCCCTTCCAAGACACTAAATACTTGTTGTCCAAAACCCTTATTGTTCAGTCTCCTCACAGCAAATTTGCCTCATCAAATTCATTGTATAACAACTCTAACAGTGGTGGCAACTCATAGTAATTTAGATTATCAAATCACTATATGATAGCCCTTAAACACCACTGTCATATCCCACATTCAGGAGAGATGGCTGACTTTTTCGATCGACTACCGATAAAATTGGGCATATAACGAATAAATCACAATTTTTTCATTTCTGAAAAAGTCTGCAAAAAACCAGAGGATTAAATCGTTTTGTTGAAAAAATCGCAATTTTAGGATTTAATCCTGATTTTTTGCAGACTTTTTCCACACTGCTAAATACAACCCTATATCCGTCGTTGAAGGAAGCTTCTATACGCTGCATAAAGGAGGACTAAACGCTGTCAAAAGACACCTAATCTATCCGTTGTTAAGGAGCCCTAATCCGCAATCCTGAAGGAGACTTATACGCAGTCAAGGGAGGACCTATATGCTACCTGAAGAAGCTCCTCCTAAACGCTATCAAGGAAAGGTCTTAGACACAATTTAGGATGATGCCCTAGCCACTATTATGTGCAGCCCTTATTCTGCAGCAAGAAGACCTTATACGCAGCTCTAAGAGACTTGTTACAGTCATCTAAGCAGCTGTCATAGTGCCACATTGCTGTAGGTGACAGCATGGCCTATTTAAGGATTGTTTGGGCAAGTTAATGTTATTCTTGAGGGGCAGTGGAATCCGCAACAAGGAGGAACTAGAGGTTGTTGTTTTAAGGCTGTTTGGATCCCTAAGATACAACCAAGAAGTGCCCTAACTAGTCATCATGACAGCATCAAAGACTGTGTCATAGAAGTGTGGTGACAATGCAGTGATGAGGCTGTTCATGAGGACAGTTTATAAGGTTGTCATACAATGAAGAAAATTGTCCTTGTGTATATTCAGATTGAGACAATCTTGTTGGACTCAATAATCATAGGCTTAACTTGCTGCTGGGCTAGGCCGTAAGCCATAGCCAGTAGCACAGTTTGATCCAAGGATCAATCAAGTGGTAGAGCGTCACCTTGAAGACCTACATTGTTGACTGTATGAAGGAAGAGCATTGAATGTTGATGACTTATCTCATAAAGCAGTGACAGCTAGTACAACAGCATGATGTCTGTAGCATGCTGATTAAGAGCAGCAAGTTGTGTACAGTGTGATGAGGTACGGCTCAGCAGTGGAGCAGCATGGTGCAGCTCAAGAACATGGTATGATGTTGTAGCATGGTGCAGCACGATGAGGTGCATCACATGGACAAGATGCAACACAATGATAGGTGAAGGAGTCACCTTGGAGAATCAGTTGAAGCAGCATGTCTTCAACTGATCTCATGTAGAGATGATTGATTCTCTTATCTAGAAAGTCGAATTGTTGACCTCTGTTGTAAATGTACTATCTCTCTCTCTCTGTTGAACTATTGAAGAACACATAAGAAGAATTGATTAAGGGTCTCCCCACATTAGGGTTTGTCCCTGGCTAGCGCCACATCTTGTGTCCTCTTGTCTTGGCATGTCTTCTGCAATTTATATTTATGTTCTATCTGTAGTTTACTTTAATGCTGATGTGATTGCTAATCTAGAAAATATATTGAGCTAACTATGAAAATTGAAATAAATTGCTCTAAGCATAGAACATACCTAAATTTAACATGGAATCAGAGCTGAGGTGAAGACAATGCCCAAGCAAGAGTGAAAGAGCAATCACCGAAGACAGTAAGGAAAGGACAAAAGGATCAATGGGTTCCTCATCCCTCTTCAAATTCACCAAGGGTGAAATCAAAGCAGAGAATATTATCAGTATGGCACAGCGGAATATGGCCTACCTAGAGATCACTTCATTGAGAAGACCGGATCTCAAGGTGGACGAAAAGGCATATAACTAGTTCGGCCATTATGCAAAGGAGTGTCCGAATGGCAAGGACACATCACTTGATGATGATAACAATCATTCCAGGGACATCTTCAATGGTCAAAGGAATGACAGGTAATGCAGGCCATCAAGGAAATGACTGACTCTTCAGAGAAAGCAAGGAACCCCAGGTATGAAGAATCAAATGTTGTTTCTGATAAAATAAAGAAGCATTATCTTGTATTGGCCCTCTCCTTCAAATTCTTTGGGAATATGGCTTATTAATTGTAGTACCCCAAAGCACTTCAACGGAAAGAAGGGTGCTTTCACAAAATTTGTACAGATGGAAAAAATCGTGGGATTATACTTGGAGCCGATGCCACCTATCCTGAAAAGGGTGTAGGAAATGTTACCCCTCAATTGAATGAGGGTAACTCGATTCATTTACAGAATCTCTTTTGTGTACCTGGTCACAAGAAGAACCTAGTGACCATTTCAGCAATGGAAGTCAAATGTTACAGGGTGGCATTCATCGATGAAAAGGTACGTGTTTGAAAATGAAATTTTCAAAGATGCTTTTACTCATGGGTTCAGGGTTGGCAATTTGTATCAAGTTGCAAGACCATGTCAGTTGAGACATCTCATCTGTAGCACCGAAGGTCTACTTATTATGGGGCCCTACCCAATGTGAGTCAGATGGTGATTGGGATGTCTGAATTCAAGAAGAGCATGAAGGTACATGTCTGAGATGTACCAAAGGAAAATCTTACAAGGGGACCATTCCCCTCATGTAGCAAGTCCACAGGTTTGGAACAACCCGAGGGGTTTCAAATTCATGATCGGGAATCTCATGTATGTAGGTGGAAGAAAGCCCTCTATGGCTTGAAGTAAAACACCCCGGACCTAATATGAGAGGATCGATAGCTGTCTGATGAAGTTGAGATTCACTAAAGGTGAAGCCGATCCAAACCATTGTTTGAAGGTTGTGGATGATAGACCTCTCATACCGGCACCTTCTGAGGACGACCTAATTCTAACAGGTGTAGACCCTCTCAATTGCAGAAGTAAGAGGGAGTTGGATTCTGGATGTGGAAAGGTAAAACTGCAAGCCCGCGACTACCTCATGGATCTTAACTTTTAGAAGTTATATGGTAGTGATGCCGGACCAGATTTGGGAAATGCCTCTGAGCTTCATAAACTCATTTGCATTGATGTTCTGGGTGAACTTACGTTCGGATATATGTTTTGAAGTTAGCTTGGTGAGCTCATATTTGATTGAGCCTCACTGGAGTGGTGCCAAGAATCTTCTGAGTAGTCTTTGGGGCACAATCTCTCATGGATTGACATACACTACCAGAAATATGAAGCTGCATGATTATTCGAATGCTGACCAGGCAGGCAGTGTGGAGGATCTCAAGAGCACTTTAGAGTGCTAATTCTCTTTGGGTTCTACTTCGATATCATGGATGAGCAGGAAGCAGAAGTCAGTTGCTATAAACACCACCGAGACCGAATACATAGCTACGAGTATGATCTCGTATGAAGCTGCCTGGTTGTGGAAGCTCTTCAGTGAGTTGTTTGTACACATGATGAAAACCACCATGATTCTGTATGACAACCAGCGGGGGATTCGATTATTGAGGAATCTCGTATTCGATGATTGCTCCAACAGATAGACATCAGATACTACCTTATCTAGGATATGATAAGTCGATGAGCGAGGAGGCTCCAACGCATTGAGACTGATGTACAGGTCGCAGACACTTTGGCAAAGCCCCGAGAAAAGGTCAAATCTGTGATTTTCCCGAACGACTTGGAGGCGTTGAGAGACCTTCGTATAAGGGTCCTACATGTTGCATGCATTGAGCTCTGGGAGCTCTCGGGGGCTTGGGGTACTTACTGGAGCGACATATGCCCACAAGGCGACTCACCCTCCCCTAGTGGTGCGTTATGTACAGGGTGACAGGTTCAACGTTTCCCTGTGATACCTCGTAGCGACTGTGGAATAGGATGATTAGTTATCCTGTGGGCCGGGATGATCAGTTCTCTCATGGCAACTGTGGAACATGATGATTAGTTCTCCTGTGGGTCGAGATGATTAGTTCTCCCGTGGCGACTTTGGGACAAGATGATTCGTTCTCCTATGGACAAAATGATTAGTTCTCTTGTCGAGGCATCCTACCCATGCAGTTTGGGACTCATGGGAAGTACCTCTCATCTGATCAATGAGCAGGGAAATGGGGTTAGGGACCATAGTAGTACTATCGATGGATGCATCGTTGTATCTACCATACTCCCTATGCTAGGATGACCTCCATTGATCTGAGATCAATGTAACTGATCTGGGATCAGTATGAGTGATTTGAGACACTCTCTTGTGATATTGATCTGGGATCAATAAAACTGAATTCGGGTCAGTAAGATGAAACTAACTTTGAGTCAGTAGAGAATGGTATGAGACATTCTCAATCAATTGTTCTTCTTCATGGTTCAGCAGAGCAGAGCAGAACTAAGCAGAGCAGAGCTCAGCAGAGAAGAACTAAGCAAAGCAGAGCTCAGCAGAGCAGAGCAATGCAGGGCGCTGATGGCAGAGATAGTACAGTCAGACATATGGATCAGCGGATGGAGTTCTCCCTAGTTGAGAGGGAGTGTTAAAATTGGCAACTAGGACCAAACTCCATGTGGGTCATCTTATTAATCGCAACTGATATTTTTCTTGGATCCCTCTCATCGATAGGTGTAGGATTGATCTAAAGATCATCTGATTCCGATAAGTATTGATGGACATATGAATTTATTTGTGTTATGGGACAATTCGTCAAGGTCGGCCAGCAACCAAATAAACCCCACTTGTGCTCAACGTTTTAGTATAAATAAAGGAGGACTTCAAGTCATTTAGACACTCATCCTCTTAGTGATTTGTTCCTCTCCACTTTTCTTTGGGTTTTGGTGGGAGGAGAGACCTAAAGAGGATATGCTACCTTAGAGGATGCCCTATCCTATACGCTGTCAAAAAGGAGACCTCTACGCTGCCCTAATGAAGATCAAGCTTCAGCCATGAAGAGATCTATATGTTGGACATCTAGACGTAGGCCCTATAGACGCAGTCAAAGAGGATCCTTATACGTTGTATAAAGGAGGCCTTAAAAAACCCTAGCTGCAGTCACAAAAGAGGCATAGCCGCAGTTGGAAGGAGCCCTATGGCAAGTCCTATTACTCAGCAAAAGGAGGTCTAAATACAGCCCTATATCCGCAGTTGAAGGAGGCTTCTATACGCTGCACAAAGGAGGACTAAACGTTGTCAAAAGAGACCTAATCTATCCGTTGTTGAGGAGCCCTAATCCGCAATCCTGAAGGAGACTTATACACTGTCAAGGGAGGACCTATATGCTGCCTAAAGAAGATCCTCCTAAACGCTGTCAAGGAAAGGTCTTAGACACAATTTAGGATGATGCCATAACCACTGTTATGTGCAGCCCTTATTCCGCAGCAAGAAGACCTTATACGCAGCTCTAAGAGACCTGTTACAGTCATCTAAGCAGTTGTCATAATGCCACATTGTTATAGGTGACAGCATGGCCTATTTAAGGATTGTTTGGGCAAGTTAATGTTATTCTTGAGTAGTAGAATCCGTAATAAGGAGGAACTAGAGGTTGTTGTTTCAGGGTTGTTTGGATCCCTAAGCTACAACCAAGAAGTGCCCTAACTAGTGATCATGACAGTGTCAAAGACTGTCATAGAAGTATTCAGTGATATGTCAGATATGAAGTAACTTATTACAGCAGTAAACAAATCATCAGATTAGCGAGTTAATGATGCTACAACAAATGCCCAATATGCCCAAAACTAGGAAACTTTTATCAAAATTGAAAAAGTCAAGTTTTTAGGGCTTTTAGAGTATTGTTGTCGCACAAAGCGTCTAGGCACCGTGACAATGCTCAAAGCAAGGGTTGTAACTCTTAATCCTTACTCACTCCATCTAGACTCTCTCCTAGACAAGTCAAGTGGGCTAGTCCCTAAGGTAAATGGATGAGAAAGCCTGTGGATCACGGGCTTTAGGAGATTTTAATGATGGACAGCCTGATGAATCTAAATGAATCTCAATTAATTCAGATGAATAGATTAAACGGTAATCTAAACAAGACATGACCACAAGATAGAAACAATTATAGACCAGTGCTTTTATGTTCAATTAACCTTAGATTAAGTAAAACAAGTCATCCAGATAAAACTTATAGATGTGGCAAAGCGACGATCATGAACAATTAACGTAAATGCCCAAAACTTTAACATGCAAGAGATTCAAAATTTAAAATGATTTTTGATAATTGCCCAAATCTAGATTCAATCAATATGAGTTAAAACGTTAAATGCACTTGACCATAGAAAAATATCAAAAACACATTTAATCACCAAATAACACTAAGGAACTTCAAATTTTAAATTTTAATTATTCCTTGAGCCATAACTTTAATGTGAAAAATGAACAAGTAATATAAATCAAAGGGTTTATTGAATCGAATTTTTAATGGGTCGTTGGCCACATTAAAAATACTTAATGTGAAAGCACAGGTCCTTTAATTTATTTCTTTATTCACCAAAATTTCAAACTTTTAAAATTTTTTAGATTTTTAAAGATGTTTTAGAATTTTTTAGTTTTTAGATTTTTTTAAGGATTTTGATTTTTAAAATTTCTAAATTTTTTATTTTTTTAGGATTTTAAATATTTTAGATTTTTAAATATTTTAGAATTTTTTAATTTTTGAGATTTCAATTTTTTTTTTTAGAATTCTTCAAATTTAATAAAAAAATAAAATCAAATTCAAAATAAAATAATGAAAACTAAAATAAAAAATAAAACAGAGACAAAAATGGAACTTTGATTTTCTTTTTTTTTTAATTTTAACAAAATGAATCAAAACAAATAATAATAAAAAATAAATAAAACGCATTAAACTAACCTAAGCCTAAGATCAAATGAAACTAAAGAAATTTATATATACTAAACTTGAGCCAAATATACAAAACAGAACCGAAGGAAACTAGCGCATAGACACAGATGAAGAGAAAATTGAACGTTTTGTTGTTTTACGTGTGCAGGTCGAAGGGATGGATGGCGGAAAGGAGATCAAGCGAGGCGCAGGTCTCTGCGAGTTGAAGGTTAGAGAAACGCAAGTCGACATGAAGAGGTTGCAGGTTGTAATGAAGCAACGAGGATAATGGAAGGATAGCAAGCAAGGGAAGGCGAGCGAGGACTTGGACGGAGCAACTGAAGGTTATACACTATGGGTTGATGAGCATGACGGACAGGCAGCAAATTCGAAGGCAGACAAAAAGGAACCTAAGAAGGGAACAATGGCAGAGAGCTGGAAGCGGACGGATTTTGCTGAGAGAGACAGCAGCAATGAGAGTGTTTAGGGGCTACAAGCTAACACGTTCTAAGTTTTGTTGTGCAGATTTGAAAGGCAGCGTGGATGAGAAAGGTTGCGGAGTATGGAGCGGAGAAAGATACGCAGAGGAGCAATGATGATGTAGGTCGAAGAGGGTTACATGGATGGGAAGAAAGGAAAGCGAAGGCTGGCTATTGCAGGTCAGCGAAGATGCAACAGAAGGAAGGATACGTGGACAACGAGAAGAATGGGAACATCGGGAGACAAATGGAAGGATCTGAGAGCTGCGGATCAAAGGACTGCGTGAGGGGGCTAAGGAGATGAGGAGGAATCCACCGGCTGCAGCAAAAGGCTACAGGCCCTAAAAAAAAATTTGAAATTCTTCTGCAACAGAGAAATTTGAAAACCCCATGCAGCAAACAAGGAGCCAAAGAACCGAAGAAAAAATCCCATATTGAAATGTTATACTTCAACTTTAAATTTAACCCTGAAACCCAAGAAAACATCCAGATCTAAAAAAAAAATTGGAACCCTGAATTTTTCCAGATTAAATAATTTTAAATTTAAACCCCTGGACTGCGAAAGGTTGATTAATATTCCTGCAAAATGATGTTGATGAACCCTAGAGATCCAGATCTTACCCTCCAAGGCCTAAATCTAGACCCTACACAATTTTCTCCTTCAGATCTGTAGCTGCAAGACAACAAGAAACACCCAAACGATATATATAATGACCCAAAAAAAACTAAAACCCAAGTCAGAAAACTAAAAATAATTATAGATCTATGTACATGAATGGCAGATCTATCAGATCTAGGGAGTGTGAGTCCATCTCCGCTCCCAGATCTAAAAATCCGAGGTTTTCAATAGCCAGATCTATCGATTCAGCACAAAATTGAATTTTTTGAATTTTAAAGGAGGTACTGAGCTCAAAACCCTTCATGCATCACCCATAAAAAATATCTTATGATAATCCCGGTATCAAATTAAGCTAAGCTCTTCAGAAAAAATAGATCGGCAGTTGGCTGGTTCAACCGAAAACTTTCCCAAACTCCCGATGATCTAAAAAATCAAGACTTTCCTACAAAACTCAATTCAACCATTAACATAGAGCAAGAAAATGATAATAAAATTCCAGATAAATAGAGATACCTGCTATTACATTCAAAATTTAGATTATCACTCAAACCACAAAGACTGAGCAAGATACCTGTACTCAAATCACTCTTCAGAAAGCTATCATCAATGGCTAAAAAGAAATCTATGCATGAAAATGACACATCTTACAGTACTTCCATGAAGACTAACACCAGCAGAAATTAACCCCAAAGTCTTTCTTTATTGCTCATAAAAAGATTACAAGAGAGTATTTCGCTTAGTACACGATCCAAAGATCGAATGACCTGACTGACAAATGACCTCTTATTTAAAGATAAATCCTCCAACGGCTAGTTCAAATGATCCTCGTCAAAGTAATCTCGACCATTGATGAGGATCAAAATTTCTTTTAATCTCATCCATCGAAATTTTAAATTCTTGAGGAAATTTGAAATTTTCAATTAAATGAATTTTAATTCATTCAAAAATTAAATTTTGAATTAATTTCCTCATAATTTTGACTTGACTCAACCCCAGGGACCAAGGCTTAAAATTTAGCAAAATAATTAATTTACTTTAGTCCTTGGACCTCTTAATTTAATTTTTAAGGACCGATGAATTTTGCCTTCAGAGAATTTAAATTTACCTAAGACCTAAAATTAATTAAATTTCTGGCTTAGGATTTTAATTAATTTTGGTCAGAAAATTTAACTAATTAACTTATGAGGGGATAAATTATTTTTCCAACCTTTAAGACCTTTTACATCATGATTTTCACATTTTTTACATCTCAAGGGTAAAACTCATTTGCAAAAAACCCTTACAAACTACCCAGTTCTGCGACACAAATATAATCTAGCAGATCAAGCAATTTGTAATAAAATAACCTAACCAAATAGTTAGAATTATTCCCAAATCACTTTTACATAGACTCAATCTAGAACACTAGGACTCTCCTAAGATCCCAGTGACAAAATCCATTCCAACTTTGGGGTAAGACTAAAGGAAAATTCTGTCGACCATCCGAGAATGGATCGGTGAAACAAAAAACCTCATAGAATGTAGATCGTCACCAGAAAAATAGGTTTACCTAGGTAATTACATACACGACACAGATCTGCTGAGATTATTTACATTATACACATGCAGACTGGGTTTACATTATAAGATGATGATCAAGTGATGATGATAGCTGGACGGCACAAACACATCAATCAGGAACTATCCCTTTTGCGAAAAAAAGGGGGTGTACTGCTATGGGTCATTGGCACGTAGTGGTGAATATCTGGCTCTACTTGGGGACACGTTGTTGCACTGGAGGAATGTGAGAATCCAGAAGCTGCATCCACGCAACACACAAGTATCGTCCATCCAAAAATCATCATATAACGTTAAGCACAGAAAATATATAAGCTCTTCATTTATTAGCTAGTCTAACAACATGAAAAACACAAATCTAACTACAAAATGAAATACTAAAATAACAAGGCATAAGGTTAGAAATACAATACAAAGATGCCCCATGGCATCAGATGCGTTCAATATAGTGCATATTGAGCATTTGCCTGCTTTCAAGCAAATCTGTTGGTTGTTTCTCGGATGTGCCATGTCCAATTTTGCATACGGTAGGACTTTTTCCTATCCGAAAATCAAGTTGTTCGTGACCATCTAATGCATCAAATCGCTTTCTCATTCTCTTTCTCTTGCGCTTTTTCTTTGTGGTAGGTTGTATCACTGATGATGTGGAACATTCTGCTTCAAAACTCTCAGATGAAGTATGTAAGATATGCGTGACATGTCTTTCTTCATTTTGCATCTGCTCTGTCAAGAATGATGGATCAGTCGCACAGGTGTCATGAGTAATAACTTGACCTTTTTTAATTTCTTCTTTGATCATGTCATTCTTAGTTAAATCTTCGTTAATGGAGTTAGCCTCTTTCTCGGGATATTCACAACAAGACGGGACCTGTGATTTCCTCTCTTCCAGCCTCTTATGTAATGAACCCATTTCTCTGGCATGTCTTACTATTAACTTTGCTTGATTGAGTTCAGTTTTCACGAATCTTTCTTGCAGAGTGACATGATTAGCTTGCATAGCCTTTATTTGATTCTAAATAATGGACATCTGATTGGAATGATTAACTTCCATTATTTTTAATCTGTTTTCGATGATATGTATTCCATTTGTATTTATGACACATGGTACCTGCTTTTCATCTACGGCCAATAATCTATTCTGAAGAGATATTTGACCAACTTCCATGTCTTTTATAATTTTATCATTCTTTGCTTTCATGCCTGTGAAACAGTTTTGCATATAGTTTATCTCTTTCTTATGATCTACTTGCATGGTAGCTAACTGATTATTATAATCGAATCTCATGATGGTCATTTCTTCATCCATAGTTGACACTTTTTTCTGAATCGAACTTATTTCTTCTTGATAACTTGCTTCCATGGCAGTCACTTGATTTGAATGATTGAATTCCATGATCGTCATCTTTTCCTCTAGGGCTAATAACTTGCTTTGCATAGAATTAATTTCTTTGTCATGATTAGCTTTCATGGTTTCCATTTCCTTAGAATGCTGACACTGCATGTCGGTTACGTGATCTAAGTGTTTAATTTTCATGATTTCCATCTCCTTATCACGTTTTTTCCAGGTGGGTGTACAAAGTTCTGATATCCCTTGACGTAATCAATTACAAATTTTTCTTGATTAACCTCCATATTTTTTACTAGTTGCATTTGA